>VNJO01004868.1:0-25154 GCA_008042535.1 Drosophila tani
GAATTTCGTACACTGTTGACTTGAGACAGTGAAATGTCAAACAAGCCATCAATAAAGTCATGCCGTGCTGTAGTCAAGAGAGTATTTGAAGAGTCATTTGTAGACCAAGAAGCCCCAGAAATGTTAAAATCACCTAGAACTACTAAATGGTCCCTGTCTGAAAGTCTATTGGAGACCGCCTGAATAGCGGACAGGTGGTTCCAATAAATAGGAAGTTCCGACATGGGGGGAATATAGGAACATGTAATATAAATAGAACTACCATTATATGATAGCTTCACACAAAGGAATTCAACTTCGTTGCATTTCTCGAAAGTTAACATTTCATACGTGAGGTTGGAGTCAACCGCAATGAGGACCCCGCCCCCTCGCCTGGAAGGTCGATCAAGTCTGTACGTTGTGTACACAGCTGGAAAAACTTCGGAGCTTAGAATCTCCGGCTTTAACCAGGTTTCTGTGAACACAATCACCTGGGATGCAAACGATAAACTATCAAAATACCATTTAGGAAGCTTACTACGAAAGCCTCTTGCATTCTGATAGAAAAGAAGAAGAGAATTGGTTAGTTTTTTGAAGCGGACGAGGTAGATGGCACAATGGATTTTTCCGGTCTGGGTAAACTAACTCCAAAAGGCCGCCTTTTCTTTTTATTAGCTTCGTACTCCTTAACAACAATGTGCTTTGGCCAGAAGTTCTCAGAGCAAAAATATTCAGAAACAAAAAAAATCGGCTAATTTGGGCCGATCCTTCATATGACAGCTATAAAATATAGTGGTCCGATTTGGATGAAATTTCTAATGTATGCCTATAACTAAAGACTATGTACATATATAATACAAAGATATTCCATGTCATACAAACTTTTTTTCGTTTTCGTTTCAAGCTTTTTGGGGGTTATAGGAGTTATGCGGGTTACACAACAAATTCTAAAAATAGAAACACGACGAACTACTTCGCTCGGTTCTCGTCTTCGGCTTTTTCATTCGCCTATTTTTTGTTTGCTTTGATCACTGTATACCATTTATAACAGTAGAAGAGTATACCAAGTTTGTAAGGCATTATTATTTAAGTTGATATACTTTCCTGATGAAAATAATTGTTCGATTTTATATGTAATTATAAAACTGAATGTCGCTGCTAGCTTACAGTTTGCTGTAGCTAAGTGAACATTCCAGTTCCCGTTAGGTTTGCAGTGTATGCAAATCACATGTTTGCTATGTGAGGCTATGACCTTGCTGCTTTATTTCGCTCAAAAACATTTTAGCTTCGTTGTGTTTGAATATATGCACTTTAGGGTATTTTTTTGTCGACTCACAAAATCTTGTCATGACAGCTGGGTTACACGTACACTCTTACACTCACTTATACCACTCACTTATGTGTGGGAGGCGAAGTAAGCGCTTTCTAATCAAATTAATTTTTAAAATACAAATTTTGTATACCCTCCTGCAAGGGTATTTTATTCAGAAGTTTGCGTCGCATCTCCGACCCCATAAAGTATATATATTCTTGATCAGATAGTAAGGCTGAAAATGTCAAGTCATATGGGTCTCCATATCAAAACCCAAAATAGAACGACTTGAGCTCATACAATATCTTCGGTAAACCGAAGTTGGTATACCCTTGCAGTCTGCAATTGGATCATTGAAAATCGAATCATTTTAGTAATGTTGAAAAAACATCGAATTTTGTAAATTTTACATTTTACATGTAAACTTTACATTTTACATGTAAACTTTACATTTTCGTATAGATCGACCTATCGGTTCTATGGCACCTATATGATATAGTGGTCCGATCTTAATGAAATTAAAACCGTAATTTTAGAACCTTAAATCTATGCTATATCTCAAAATTTATAGAAATTCTTTGAAAAACAGAAGTTAAATTATCGCTTATCGCTTCTATGGCAGCTATATGATATAGTGGTCCGATCTTAATGAAATTAAAACCGTAATTCTAGAAGCATACAAAACTGCTATATCTCAAAATTTATAGAAATACGTTGAAAAACAGATAAGTTAAATTTTGTTTACATTAATTTCGCCATCATTCCTATGGCAGCTATAGGATATAGTAGTCCGATTTCGGTCGTTCCGACATATATACTGCGTGCTAATAAGACTATGCTAGAAATAAGACTATGCTGAAAATTTCAGCTCGATAGCTCAAAAACTGAGAGACTAGTTCGCGTAGAAACCGACAGACGGACACACAGACAGACGGACATGGCTAGATCGACTCGGCTGGTGATGCTGATCAAGAATATATATACTTTATGGGGTCGGAGATGCCTCCTTCACTGCGTGGCAAACATCTGGTCAAAATTATAATACCCTCTGCAAGGGTATAAAAAGAAGATCCATTACCTAGTTTTCTTGAAATTCAACCTGAAAGTTGCTCAAGTTTCCTAAAAATGTTTTGTTGAAAATTAAAAATTGGTCAACTTGTATACGATATATCTTAAAAAAAAAAAATTAAAGATACATTTTGTATTTGTAATCTATGAACAATTACCTATAAGATTTGCGTATTCAAAACATCGAACGCGAACATAAAATTTTTGATTTTTGCTACGCCGTTCTTGAGGCCCCATAGTGCGACGTCTGTCCATGCGAAAGCCTCCAGCACCGCCTGGACTCTGCAGCCCTCTCCTTGGTCCAGTATTTGAAGTCGCCTCCGATAAAGACATTAGCCTACGACGTTAAGACTCCCCGTTCCCGGGGCGGACAGCTTCGTGCGAATCTTGCTCTCCGTCGTGGGTCTCGAAGACGCTGACTTTCGTGTCTTCCGTCAGTGCTCGCCCCTCCGCTGCTCCGCCAAGAACTCGAGAGATGCTCTCTCTCATTGACTGGGCGCTCTCCTCTCGCCATTTGCCGAACCTTGTTGTTTCTGGAACAGTGAAACAGACATAAAACAATAACCGTAATACAAAATGAGTTTCTTGAACATTAAAATAGATCCCTCGGAAGAAAATATTACGATACGTGAAAAATAAAAATGACGTATAAAATTTGTGAGTGGTCACCTGACCACTCAACAAACTAATTCCAAAGAAAAACCCTTGATTGGAACATAAATAACGCAAAGGCAAAATCGAATTTAGCTCGAGCCATTTCCACATCATAATTACGGCAAGTGAAAAATGGTCTAAATGTCTTGTCATAAGCAAAAGAAAAATTAATCTAAATAATATCCAACGACTCCATAATAATAACAATACCTTAGAATATGTCGAGACAGCCATAAATCTAGGACTTACGTTCAACAGAACCCTTTCCTAAACCGAAACCACATTAAAGCACATTAACAAGACGGTAGGGAAAACATATGGAATGCTGAGAGCACTGTCTGTGACCAAGGGATGCCTGCCTATTAATATTCGTATGCTTTAGTATAGCAAAAACAAGTATAGTTTTTGCCCTATTTTATAGATTAAAAGTTTTTCTAATTGTGACTCGATCAGCCAAAATAAAATAAAAACAAATAGCACTGCAAGATATACAGCTATTGCCAACTAATTAAAAAAATGACTATGGTGGTGGTCTTTGTATCGATAAGAAGGCAAACAACAGGGTTAGTAGGCCAGTATTATGCCTAAGATATTCTAGAACCATTAATCTTAAGTAAATAACAAGGATGTAATCAATATCCTGCGGTGCTCCGTAAAATAAAATTATTTTATTGAAAAATTCATAAAATAACAGGCCCAGCTAATAAGAAAAATATCAGAGTTATTTCAAAATATGTTGTTTCTTAAATTATTTAGCACAAAGTTGATATACTTTTATTTATTTTACCATTTATGATTGGTATTATTTTTGTTGCAAGATAATTAACAAAAATTGATAGGAGTAAGTCAAAAATGCTTGCTGCATACATATGAATTCTATTAGAAGGTATAAAATGCTCAATTACATATATTTATGCATTAAAACTAATGAAATTGTATTAATATTATGTATTTTAATGAAAACTATAATTAAACAAAAAAAATTAGCATTGAAACTCGTTTAAAAAAGTTCACCTGCAAAACTGTTCCCACCCCGTACCTGCAAGAAAACTTACTACGTTGAAAAAAAATGCAAAAAAAATTTTTTGTTCATAATAAAATACAAATTTATTATAATTCGGCTTTGGAATATTCAAATATATTTATAAAATTCATTCCTGAAGGGTTTGAGCTTGATCGAAGGGGGAGAACTTTTGGAAGTCAGAGATCTGGGTCTTATAGACAATTTTTCATAAATGTTATTAGATTATGAAATCAGCTTGCCAATAACATTAAAAACATTAGCAATGCTACGCAGTTCAGGGAAACGGTACGCTCACATCTTAAAATAGTCTCATAGACAAATTATTAAAGCGACTTAGCTAATATATTTTTTTCTTATTTAAAAGTTATATGAAAAGTAAATTATCAACTCATTGTGACTAGCGCATTAATCTATAAGTTATAGAACTTGTAGCGTTTGAAAGATATGTACCAAGAAATCAAAAATCAAAAGGTCCGACGCGAAAATCTGTTCAAATCGCTCATAATGCTGAATATGCAAAACGGCAAAGATATGTCCGAAAACGGGTAAAAAGTCCACAGCTCCAATTCGGAAGTCAAGTCTTTATTTCATTAAACAAGGACGCGGTGATCTACAAAAGTGGATCGAAATTATAAAATAATCTGGAAGGACAAAATGTTATCCCGGCTCATTAATTTGGCTTCCGTCAAAACCATGGAATAATCGAACAAATCAACCGAATAACATCAGAGATAGAAGACTGTGCGCCTTCGTGCATCGGGAATATTGCAGCGCAGTATTTCTCAAGCTGTCGATCGAGTCTGGCTAAATGGCCTCATGTATAAAATTAAAACACACTTGCCTACATACACTCATAAGCTACTTGAGTCGTATCTTTACAACAGAGTCTTCGCAGTAAGGTGCAACGCGACAACATCTGACGAGTACACTATCGAAGCTGGAGTTCCGCACTTGGGCCTACTCTGTTCATCCTATATACAGCTTCGTTCGCTGACGACATTGGGATCCCAACAAGTCAATCACCTCATGGTAGCTGAAAAGTTTCTCTGACCGGCGTATTAAAACAAATGAACACAAATGTAAGCCCCACGTTTATTCCCAACAGGCAAACGTGCCCTCCCCTATCCTTGAATAGTACGCAGATTCCCCAATTCAATAAATTAACGTATCTCAGCGTACACCTCGACAGACGACGTGGCGTTATGTTGTTACTCATGTCTCTCACTTATGCCGACAAGCTCGGCCATTTTGAATGTTCACTTAATTGTTGACAGCTGCTTTGCTTGCACGTGTTTTGGATCGTCTTTGATTTTTACCTATTCAAAAAAATGGATCAAAGAACCTGTATTAAATTTTGTGTAAAAAACGAAATTAAGTGCGCGGATGCATTCCGAATGTTGGCTGAGAAGCTACCTTGGACCGAAGCAACGTTTATCGGTGGTACAAAATGTTCTCAGAAGGCCGAGAAGATGGGAACGACGAAGAGTGTGCCGGGCGCCCGAGCACTTCAACAACAGACGAAAAAGTGAATGAAGTGGAGATAATGGAATTGGCCAATCGTCGAATAACCGTTAGAGAAGTTGCTGAGGACAGGAAAAACAGCTGAGGAAAAACAGCATCGCATTAATATTGCTAATGAGATGTTGGACTCTGTCCGCGACGACCCAAATTTGCTCCAGAGGGTCATAACTGGTGACGAATCGTGGGTTTATGGTTATGACGTGGAAACCAAAGCTCAATCATCTCAATGGAAGCTGCCGAGCTTAAAGAAGCTGGGTCGCTAAATTTTTTTTTTTCGAAATCTGAAAGGTGATTATTTTAGCCCATCGTTTGACCATGTTTGACCACCAATTACTTTTTTTTTACCACGTCTGGTTTCAAAAATATTCGACTTCGAAAATGTTTGAAAATTTTCAAAATTGAAAAGGCTAACTTTTTTAATTTTTTTTTTTTAATCGCATTAGAATTGCTTGCTCACAATTGACCACCCTTTAGAATTTTGAAAAAATTTTCTAGGAATTTTTTTTTTTTTTAATCTGAAAGGTGACCATTTTAGCTCATCGTTTGACCATGCTTGACCACCAATTACTTTTTTTTTACCACGTCTGGTTTCAAAAATATTCGACTTAAAAAAAAAAAAAATTCCTAGAAAATTTTTTCAAACATTCCGAAGTTCGAAATTTTTTCAAAATTCTAAAGGGTGGTCAATTGTGAGCAAGCAATTCTAATGCGATTAAAAAAAAAAATTAAAAAAAGTTAACTTTTTCAATTTCGAAAATTTTCAAAAATTTTCGAATTCGAATATTTTTGAAACCAGACGTGGTAAAAAAAAAGTGATTGGTGGTCAAACATGGTCAAACGATGGGCTAAAATGGTCACCTTTCAGATTTCGGAAAAAATAAATTTCGCGACCCAGCTTCTTTGAGCTAAGCTGCCGCACGAACCAAGACCGAAAAAAGCGCGCCAAGTTCGGTCGAATGTAAAAGTTTTGCTGACAGTTTTCTTCGATTTCAGGGGCGTGGTGCATCATGAGTTCTTGCCACAGGGTAGAACGGTCAATAAGGAATATTACCTGCAAGTTATGCGCAATTTGCGGCATCGAAGGAGAACCTGAATAAGATAAAAAAGATTGGAAAACCCTTTGGCACAAGTGTATAATATCTCATGGGGATTACTTTGAAGGGGACAAAATAGATATTCATGAAAAAATAAATAATTTTTGAAAAAACACAAATTTTGCGATACTTTTTGAACACACCTCGTATGTACATATTTATGTATATGTCATATGGTAAAAATTTATACATGCATACATACATCAAACAAAAGGTATTGAGAAGTAGATTGAAAATATCTTTCGACCTTTCAAATATACCGCGCCGTTCAAAAGTTATAGCAATTCAATTTTTAAATTGATAAATTCATAAAAATTGAAAAATAACAGTTATTATCGATTTTTCAAAATAAAAATTACAAATAACAGTTATGATTAAACTTTTATATAAAAATTGAAACATAAGAATTATTTTTAACTTTTTTATTAAAAATCTAAAATAACAGTTAAATAAAAAAAAAAAATTAAAAATTGCATATAAACATTTTTCCTGTTTCTGCAAAGTCCTTCCAAAAATAAGGGTATGGATAATTATCCTATCGTCACAGTCATTTTTTTTGGGTCCAATTTTTATTTATCTCATAACTGTTATTTGCGATCCCTGGTAAAAATAGATGTAAAGTCATATAGAGACGTGCACAATTGCAATAAATTGTAAACCATCAAAGGAAACTTCAAATACATATTTTCAATTAAAAGAAATAGTTTTTAAAATTTTTGTTTTTAATTTGATCCACTTTTTGCTTTTCCCGCTAGTTTGGCGAAAAAACAGGGGAAAAAACTAACATCTAAACGACTAAAGTTACAGAAACTTGCTATATGTCTTTGGAAAGGTATTTTGAACTGAATTTCCTTGTCAAAATGTATCTTAATTTTTTTAACGATTTTGTAATATTTTCTTTTTAAATGTCCTTTACAATTTTGATAGTCACTTCTTGCCCTATATCCCTTGAGATTGCTGCTACCTTTTGGGGTACAGCACATATCTCCGAATATACACTTTCACATAAAAATTAGTAGCAATGATTCCATATAGCTAACTTCTTACATGGATTTTTTTGTTCATTTTTCCCATTTGAGTTTTAAACAATAACTTCTGATATCACTCAAAAACAACCAAATTTTGTGACGATATCCGGCGTTCAGCTAATATCAGGCGTCATAACTATGTGTTATAATTCTTCAATAATAGCTAATTCATATAGGAACTACCTCTGGACATGGTATTGAGCTATATGCAACTAGGGTCGCCCTTCGCTGGCTTTCGGGTCGCAACTAGGCCGGCTTAAGTGTCGCCACTCGCTGACTTTCGGGCACGCCACTCACGCTATAGTGCGCTGACCGAAACTTTTCAAACCTCTTAAACATTCTCATACCTAGCAGGGCACGCCACACACGCTTTAGCGCGCAGACCGAAACCTTTCAAACCCGTAAAAACCTTCTCATACCTAGTAGAGTTTAGTGCCTATAAAACCGTCTCATTGCTAGCAAACTTTCGAGCCTACAGAACCTCGCTTAACTAGAAAGTTTCGGGGAACTATACAGGCTCTTATCTCATCCAAAGCCATCGACACCCCAGCGTGACGTTATTAAGCCTTTCTGATTAGTAATGTACCGGTAAAGATAATTTAGAATCAATAGAGTTTATTCGCCGGGTAAAACAGAGCTCGATTTTTGTCGACCTGTAAAATTGAATAAACATAAGAAACTCGATTACGGCAGAAATCTCGAATGCATTATATTCTGGAATCGGAATCTCTTTCAGCTTACACCTGAGAACAAATAGATTATTGGGACGAGTCCTCGGCCACCCTGAGCTACCTTAGCTCAACAGGACCATCACAACCTATAGATATATAAATAACTGTTCAAATAAAGCTTCCTTATTCTTACTTTCTTACTTTTTCTTTTTAGGGTCTACGAACACTGGAACTTTGCGTTGACAATTTACAGCCAGACTTTTTATATGATCACATACAACCAGTGAGAGCAGCTTTGATGCAAGCTCTTTGGAAAACATTGAGAAATCAAGATAACGCCGCTTTAGTAGCTTTTCGCGTTCTTGGAAAATTTGGAGGCGGAAATAGAAAAATGATGGTGGAACCGCAAACTTTATGTTATAATAAAAATGAAAAGCCAACAATTTCTATTATAACATATTTTCAAGAATACGAATCTGCAGTTGATTTTCCTGTTGACGAGGCTATTGAAGCTGCCTTTAGAGCGTTGGGCTCAAACACAACTGACCAATTTTACAGACGACAAAGTTGGGAAGTAATTCGATGTTTTTTAGCTGCTTTTATTTGTTTGGATGATGAGAAGCATACACTACTTAAACTGTTTACTCATGTAGATTTTGTTGAAAATAACATAATGAGTTGGTCTATATTTCAACATCAAATAGATGACGCATGTGTACGAGGAACCCATCAGACAGCTTTAGTAGGAATGTTGGTAGCTTCAGCTACAAAAGACCTGCGAGATTCTGTATGTCCAGTTATGGCAGCTGTTGTGAGACATTATACGATGGTAGCTATTGCACAACAGGCTGGACCATTTCCCCAGAAACGGCATCAAGCTTCGACTGGAATAGACCCAATGGTACTAATTGATGCCCTGGCCTCATGCATGGGTCATGAAGAAAAGGAATTATGCAAACCTGGTATAGCATGCATGGGTATTATTCTTGACACTGCTACAAACATAATGGGGAATAAAGAAAGAGCGTGTAGATTACCGATAATCCAGTATTTGGCAGAAAAAATGATATCTTTATGTTATGATCGCCCTTGGTATTCAAAAGTCGGCGGATGCCAAGCAATTCAGTTTTTGTGCAAGCATATGTCTCTACGTGCTCTATTTCAAAACCTTTTTAATTTTTTAAAAGCGTTTATGTTTGTGTTAATGGATCTAGAAGGAGATGTTTCCAATGGTGCCATTGAAATAACTAAAAACTATATGAAAACTATGTTGGAAATTTGTTTAAGCCCCATAAGTGAAAGTTACAAAAGCGATGACCTTAAGGACTTACAAGCTAAGGCTACATATGAAGTGATTCATGAACTTGTGAGACATATAACAAGCCCAAATGGAATTGTAAGGGAGGAATCAATGACATTATTAAAACACATTGGAACCATTCAATCAAAAACAGTTTCTGAAGTTATGGATCCACATAAAGATGTTCTCGCTGACATAATACCTCCAAAAAAACATTTACTTAGGCACCAGCCTGCAAATGCACAAATCGGTTTAATGGATGGCAACACGTTCTGTACAACCTTAGATCCACGATTATTTACAATTGGTAAGTTATGATATATGATCTCATTTCAAAATATATTTGTGAGCTGAAATGTTTGAACCCATTTTTAGTCTAAAAGGTTGCAGCGCATAGTGGGTCCAACAGACCTTCTAGCGGAATTTTATTAATAACTCTATTAAATTAATAGTATTTTAATGAAACTTTGTACTTACAGCTTGTAACCCATTTTAGGTAAATCCTCAAATTTCCTAATATATTATATTATTATTATTTATATTTTGAAAATTAATAAGCTGTCCAGCCACGACGTTATACAATTTATAGACTTTGCCGACATTGTTTACGATTTAGATATTGATGTGTGGATCAGAAGATCCTAGTATTACATCTATTATTTTTTTGAGAATTATTTTCCCGTATATTCCGGCAATCTTTATTTCCGGCTTCAAGAGCTTCTTCAGACACCATACGAATAGAAAGACCCACATGATTTAGAATGTCTGCACCATGTATTAATATCTTGTGGACACAAGATGGAATGTAATACCGTGGATATAAGTCGACAAACATTTTGGCTGATTTCATGGCATATGAACTGAATGCATCAGAAATGAGACTAAACTTGTAAATGAGTGCCTCGCTAACTCCTGTAATGCAAGCTACCAAATTAGGTTGGCTGAAAAAACGTCTAGCTGTATTTCCATTGTTGGTGTTGCCACTACCAGGCACTGGTATGTCCACTAATATGCCAATTTCTTTTCTTAGCTCGAACTGTATTTTTTTATACAAGGGTATTATAAGTTAGTGCCAACCGAGAATATATGTAACAGGTAGAAGAACACATCTCCGACCCCATAAGGTTTTTATATTCTTGATCAGCATCACCAGCCGAGTCGATTTAGCCATGTCCGTCTGTCCGTATTGGTAAACAGATCTCAGATACTATAAGGGCCACATAATTTGGTGACAGCATTCTAATCCGTTGCACGCAGATCAGGTTTTTTTTTTAGTTTGGCCACGCCCACTTCCGCCCCCGAAAATAAACAAAAACTTTATATAATCTATAGTTGTGATTTTTGAATTAAAGAAAATAGATTAAATAAATAAATAGGCATTTGCGGACTTTTTCAAAAAATTTGAGTGAAATTGGATGATAAACATGGAAGTTATTAACAATATAGTTGCTGTGTATGTTTCATCTTCTTCTGTGCCAATGAGTGTTGCTCAACATGTTTCTAGCAACATTCGTCTGTTTTGGGTGTTCCTAGCAACATTTGTCTTTTTTGGATGTTGCTCAACATGTTTCTAGCAACATTTTGTCTTCATTGGTCAACATTTTCATATTTCATGTTCAAGGGCTATTTAATTTCAGCCACAATGCTTTGGGTACCGGGTATCTCAAAGTCGGTCATACTCGACTGTAGCTTTCCCACTTCTTTAAATTGGAATCAAAAGAAATGATCAAAATTCAAAGGTTATCCGAATTATTTGTAATTTATGTTTACGTTACTATTAATCGTCACAAAATCGTCACAAAATTTGATCAGAAACTTTTGAAGTGTAAGATGCCATCGTCACTTTTATCTCACCTCGTTAGGAGGTGTTTTTGTTTGATTTATATAAATATAAAAACGAATAAAAGTATTTATTAACATATCATTATTAACATAACATATTAATCCTTTTTGACTTTTCAGATTTGACAAATACCTACCACAAACTATTTTTTCACGAGTTACTTACGTTAAGTGAAGCAGAAGATTCAACATTGGCCAAGTTGGACTGTTACAAAAACGTAACGAACCTTATACCACTCAGGACCAGTGCATTGCGAGCCCTAGCAGCTTGCCACTACATTAGCGATATCGGATATAAAGAAAAAATAATAAATATACTTTTTAAGGTTATGGAAAATGATAAATCAGAACTTCAAGAAACTGCGTATCTATGCATGAAACATTTTATTACCGGAGTTACACTTGAAAAAGATAAGGTAAGCACGAGAGATAAATAACTTTAATATCCATTGATTTTTATTGTTTAACCTCTCCGTAAACAGTTTTGATCTATCTTGGATACTTGTATAAAGTAAATACAGTTGCGAAAAAATAACACAACTGAAGCACATTTTGATCTTTGCAATGCAGATAAGGAAGCATCTCCGACCCAATAAAGTAAATATATTCTTGATCAGCATCACCAGTAAAGTCCATTAAGCCATGTCCGTCTGTCCGTCTGTCTGTCTGTCCGTTGCTACGCAAACTAGTCTCTCAGATTTTTAACTATCTGAATGAAACTTTGCATATATTTTTCTTTCTATAGCATTACAATATCTTATAGCTGCCATAGAATTGATCGGAAAACTAATGGAACAAAAATGATAATGCTTTTCAACGTATTTTTATAAATTTTAAGATATAGCTGTTGTTTTACGGATTTAGAGTTACGATATTAATTTCATTAAGATCGGAAAACTATATGATATAGTAAGAAACGATCGGTTGATCTATATGAAAACGTAAAACTCTACATGTAAGATGTGCAAGTACATGTTATACAAATTTACGAACTTCGATATTTTTTTAAGTTTACCAAAATGGAATTGAACATATTTGTGACAAAATGCCGAAAGTTTTTAAACAAAAATTTCGAGATGCTTGGCTTCAGCATCCTGATTTTAAGACATGGCTTCGCAAAGATGATTCTGATGCCTCCAGAGTCTTCTGCAGTTATTGTAAGTGCACACTAATTGCTAAGTTAAGTGATTTGCAAGCACATGCAGCCACCAGGAAACACTGTTAAACGCAGGAGTGCTTAAATCAGACTAACAAGTTGACTTTCTTCAAATTGCCAAATAAAACAACCTGTTTGTAGCACAACACACAGCTATTGCTCAAATCGACCACCTTAGCAGCTTGTGCACTAGTCAATTTGGAGATAGTGCAACTGCAGCCCAGATCAGACTGCATACAACAAAGTGTACTGGCATCCTTTAATACTCGTTAAATACTCGTTAATACTAAAAAAACATTATTTTGTACTCATTTTAACAGAAAGCTAAGGGAAAAAAGTAATGCGCGTTTTTTTAGATTTTTGTCGAAAAATACAGATATTTTTCTTTTGTTCAATAGCAAAATATGTATGAAAATCTTTGCGCATTTTTTCAGCTTTTTTTCGAAAAATACAGATATTTTTCTTTTTTTTAAAACCAAAATATGTATGAAAATCTTTGCACCTTTTTTCAGCTTTTTTTTTTGTGAAAAATACAGCGTTTTTTCTTTTGTTTAATAGCAAAATATGTATGAAAATCGTGGCGTTTTTTTTTCAGTTTTTTTTTGTAAAAAATACAGCTTTTTTCCACCCTTGTCCCGCCGAAAACAGCTTTTTTTTCAGCAATAGTTGGCAACACTGCATCTCCAATAAAGTATTTATATTCTTAATTAGCATCACCAGCCGTGTCGATTAAGCCATGTCCGTCTGTCCGTGTTGGTAAACAGATCTCAGAGACTAAAAGAGCTAGAGCCACCAAATTTGGAGACAGCATTCTAATTGGTTACACGTAGATCAAGTTTGTTTTAAAAGTTGTCCACGCCCACTTCCGCCCCCTAAAAAACCCATAAAAAGCGTGTAACTATTCTATTGTCGTGATATTAAAGCAGGGGTCCGCACGGCCCTATCCCGTGGGATAGGAAATTTCTCTGCCGGCGTCGCTGCCTCTCATACACAGTATAAACGTTCGTGTGACTTCGGCACAGGTCTTCGGCTTCGCTTCGGCGAAATTAAAGCACAAGGCTAGTGCTGCCGCATTGTCATGTTCTAGCTAAATCTAGCCGCTTTTAGCGTGAAATAGCTGTTTTTTTAGTTATAGCTAGTTATTATGCATATAAAAAAAAAGTTAGCTTTTTTTTTTGTCATATCTTGTTACTTATGAAAGAGACGGAAGTCTCTCTCTCTCATTTTTCACATACACAAATGCAGTGTTGGCATGTCAATGTAATGGTGCGGACCCCTGTATTAAAGTTACGGATTGATTTGTACATTAATGGACGTAAAACCATGGCGTGCATAAAAATTTCTATGGAACCATCATTTATTAGCTTCTTCACTAACAGACCAGTGGGTATCTCTGCTAGTTTTTGACAAATTGAAATGAGTGATACCTCATTTTGTTGCAAATTTCATTGGCAATAAAATACAAAATTAAAAGTTAAGTAATCATATTTTTTTTAATATTATAAATTAGAAAAAAAAAATACTGTACAAAACCCCAAAAACTTACAAATTTTTTTGAGGCTTTTAGCATAAAATCACCTTTTGAGGAACTCTTTGTGCATAGGAGTGTTCTGTACCAGTAATGCCACCAATTTCCCAAAACGGTTTGCCCTTATCACAAAGTTTCTTTTTTTTTTTTTTTCGATATTTCCTCGTTTTTCACTGCTATATAGTTCCACGGGGTATTTTAACAAATAATGAAGTGATATGAAACCTCAGATTACAACGTTTGGAAGCCATGATAACTTATTTATTACTAGTGTCTTCTCATTATGATAAGATTTTTCAAGACCAATAAAAAAGCACTTTCCAAGCACAAAGTAACGTTTTAAGGTCGCTAAAGAAGCTAAAGCTTCAATAATCGTTTTTATGAGAGAACACTGCATTCGATATAGTAATGACAGAAACAAAAATTTCGGAATGCTTAAGCTTTTCTTAAAGAAAACTTAAAGTTTAATTTTATGAGTGTCTTATCATTCTGAAACGCACCTCAGCGTCATATCTCTGCGTACAGAGCAAATAAATTTCAGAGAAGGTAAATCATCTATGGACAGTCATCAGATCCTTAGATTTTGCAAAGGCTTTCGACGGAATTGGAATCCACTCTGTACTCAACCAACTCCCCATTTGGAAAACAGGACCAAAAATAACAAACTACATAAAAAATTATATGACGAACAAAAAAATACTTGTTCGTATTAATTCCGACTTCTCCTTCTTTTAACCCATTCAAAACGGCATACCTCAAGGCTGTTCACTTGCCGTCATTCTCTTTGTGATACCATTCAACCAACTTACAGAAAAACTCACCTTTCATCGCAACATTAAGTGCATATGCGGATGACTTTAATTTGATCCTAAAACTAAAAAACAGGAAAAATATCAACATAAACTTTAATCCATTCATCACTACCATACTAGACTGGGTCAAATACCTAGGCTCCAACAAAATGTTAACACCTAAACGATTTTCAGAAAACACAACTACAACTGACCCCTATCTACGGGATACATACAAATATAAAACGAAACATCACGTCGTACATTTCAATAACAAATACAAAACTAGTCTCTCACAGCCTCAAACAATCAATTAACAGAATAAAATGCCTCTTAAGCCCAAAATTCAACAGCAACACATCTACACTTCTAAAAGTCACAAAAGCATCCTAACAATATAACTGTCGAAATCTCTTTTTCTTTTTTATAATTTTACTCTTAAGAATTCTCTCTATAATTATCTTGTCTTTTTTCCTGGGTGTTTGTATAAATCCCTCTCTTCAAAAATCCATGTGCATCTGCAAACTTAACATTATATTTTTAAATTTATCTTAATATGCAATATAGATATGAGAACAAAATGAATGAGTTTAGATATATGTTTGTCCAGTCCAATATAGATATTATAACTAAATAATTCATTAATTGTTTGTGATGGTTATATTGTGAATCGTTCTGATCGTATGCAGTTGGTGTTGCTATATTTGTCAGCACGAGATTAAAATGTAAAGAAGTTCTAAAGCAGACAGTTGACATTTCGATTGAATATCTTTTTTTTGAACTCACTTATATAAGGAACAATAATAAAACACTTGTTGGCTGCATCTAGAGACCACACAAAAATACTGACTACTCGAACCTGATTGATGCGCTATATAACCTATCTATGACTTATATGAACATATGATTTACTGGGGACTTAAATAGCAACATTGTGGTGGATCGCTAGACATACATATTGTTCACACTAGCATATTCACGCTCGTCACAAAAAACTGCAATACACTTCTAGACATCTTAGTTAATAATAAAAACAAGATATTGTTACCTGATTAACTATCAGTACCTTCTTTCTCAAGACATGACCTTCTCTTTTTGACGTACAAATTAAAACTTGACTATAAAAACCATATAATACAATATATAAATTAAAGGGACATTAATTATGACTCACTGTTAAATGATTGTTATCTATGCAATTGGAATGCGGTCTATTCGTTGACTTCTGTTGATGAACAGGTTAATATAGTCCAAGAAAATTTTAAATATTTATATGACAAGTTCGTTCCTATAGAGACTAAAATAATATAGCCGGTCAACATAAAAAGTGCAATAAAAAAGCGTGACTATAATTATGACAAGTGGAAACGATATAGAATGGATCATTTTTTCTGACAGTTCAAAAATAGAAAACAAGAAGTAAATATTTTAATAAAGAATGCCAAACGAACATTCTATTCCTCGAAGTCTCGGAATAGGCAAAACAGTACCTAAAAAAATGACGTTATTGACGTAACTGATCTAAAAAATAAATTAAACGTACCTGCAACTGTTTTGTCTAATAATTTTGTTAATATGTTTAATTTTTCATGTGTTAGTCAGTGTGATGTCTTAGAGGTTATCTTAAAAATTAAATCAAATGCTGTTGGCTTGGATGATATGAGTACCAAGTTTATTAAAATAATGCTGCCATACATATAATTAATAGTGCATTTACAACTTGTTCGAGATGTGTTCAGAAAGTATCGCGAATTTTGTATTTTCACGGGTTTTGTGGCGTTATGTTGGTACTCACGTCTCACTTATGCCGACAAGCTCGGCCATTTCGAATGTTCACTTAATTGTTGACAGCGGCTTTGCTTGCACGTGTTTTGGATCGTCTTCGACTTTTACCTATTCAAAAAAATGGATCAAAGAACCTGTATCAAATTTTGTATGAAAAACGAAATTAAGTGCGCGGATGCATTCCGAATGTTGACTGTGGCATACGGAGAAGCTACCTTGGACCGAAGCAACGTTTTTGGTGGTACAAAATGTTCTCAGAAGGCCGAGAAGATGGGAACGACGAAGAGCGTGCCGGGCGCCCGAGCACTTCAACAACAGACGACAAAATTATTGAAGTGGAGAAAATGGTATTGGCCAATCGTCGTATCACCGTTAGAGAAGTTGCTGAGGACCTAAACATATCGATTGGCTCGTGCCATTAGATTTTTATCAATGATTTGGGCATGAGACGGGTTGCCGCGATGAACATTGCTAATGGGATGTTGAACTCTGTCCGCGACGACCCAAATTTGCTCCAGAGGGTCATAACTGGTGACGAATCGTGGGCTTATGGGTATGAAACCAAAGCTCAATCATCTCAATGGAAGCTGCCGCACGAACCAAGTCCGAAAAAAGCGCGCCAAGTTCGGCCGAATGTGAAAGTTTTGTCGACAGTTTTCTTCGATTGCACGGGCGTGGTGCATCATGAGTTCTTGCCACAGGGTAGAACGGTCAATAAGGAATATTACCTGCAAGTTATGCGCAATTTGCGCGAAGCAATCCGCCAGAAACGCCCGGATTTGTGGAAGAACAAAAATTGGCTTTGGACCACGATAACGCCCCTGCTCTCACATCGTTGCTTGTGCGCTACTTTTTGGCCAAAAACAACACACTAATAATGCCGCAGCCACCGTATTCCCCAGATCTGGCCCCATGTGACTTTTTCTTGTTCCCCAAACTGAAGAGGCCCATGAAAGGACGACGTTACGCTACGCTTGACGAGATAAAGACGGCATCGAAGAAGGACCTGAACAAGATTAGAAAAATGATTTTTTGAAGTGCTTCGAAGATTGGAAAAACCGTTGGCACATGTGTATAATATCTCATGGGGATATTTTTAAAGGAGACAAAATTGATATTCATGAATAAATAACTAATAATAATTAGTTCAAAAACAGAACTCGCGATACTTTTTGAGCACACCTCGTAAGTAAATCGATAAAAACGACGTAACATATCGGACTCTTTTTGACTTTATCAGAGCATTTGACACCGTGAATCACAAAAATTCTTCTGACGAAGCTAAAACTCGTTATAATTTTTCTGTCACAGCACTAAGTCTTATAAATTCATATTTAAGTAATCGAAGCAAGCAGTCGTTACAAACGAAAACAGGTCGAAAAATATGATTGTTAAACGTTGTTTTCCTCAGGGCTCCGTCCTAGGGCCCCTGTTGTTCCCGATATGTATAAATGATCTGCCGAATGTACTGCCTAACTGTGAAGTCTATATGTATGCAGATGATGTTTAAATGTATGTTAGTCGTCCCTTGTGTCAAATTAGTGATTGTTTTAATGTCTGTAATGATGAGTTATTTAAGTATAATAAAAAAAAAAAAAAAAAAATGCTGTTAGGATCGGTATAGCGAAATCCACAGTTTTTTCTAAAGGTCGTATTCAAGACCTCTAAGCTCGTATAACGACACCTAAATCATCTCAATCCGACACCCCGTTCAAAAGATATTCAAGAATCTTAATTAATTCATGTTAATTTTTTCTTCTTTTATATCCCAAAAATCAGTGAATTGCTTTTTGAATCGCCCTCAAAGCTGCTTTTTCTGCAGGGCTTAATGATTTTGTAAAATTTTTGTCTGCGAACAATTTTTTATCTGAGGTCTCACAAATATACCGTCTGTGATTTTATTCTATGAGAGTTGTGGAAATTTCATCCTTAAGTAATACTTACACTGTTTTTCATTAAAAAAACAAAATCACATAGCAGGCTACTTCCCTTGAAAGACAATTTTGTAGCACAACAGCAATATGATAATTTAATATAATTTGCCATAACTTCTAGAATTTTCTTTGGATTTGCATATATTTGATTTTAACTCTTTAAGGAGAAAGGTATCTTTAGTTCTGTTCACTCAAAATAATTAATATCTTTTTTTTATATCTTTAAAAATAAAATTAAATCTAGCTATAAAAAACATAGCCAAAAATATTGCATGTTTTTTTAGCTTGAAGTGTTTATATCTTCATTAATAGAGCTCTGACCATTAAGACCCGTATGTTGTCGGAAAGGTGTTTACATTGGGTTTTGGATTGTACTTATTTGAAATATGTTGGACTTACGGTTTTCAAGATTTTTAGCGTTTTTTTAATGAGTTCAACGTGTTCAGCGTCTTAAAATTAAGCGGAAAAAGTGGGTTTAAACGTTTATATAAAAAATATATATAAATTTGTAAACTAGTGTAATACGGAAAATTTAAATAAGCTTACCATAGGGATTGATATGATTCAGTTTAAGAACATTGGCATCGCTTTAAATAATACCCTAACATGGCCTGACCAAATGAACAAAATTGCAGGTAAAACTTACTGTGTTCTTAGGAAACTATCCTTATCTCAGCAATTCCTCCCAATAAATATACGGCTTATGGTCGCCGTGCTTAATATCCGTATTATTTAATGGGGTAGAAATTTTTGGAAGATGTGATGCAGCCAGCCAACACAAATTATATGTAGCGTTCAATAGTATGTGTTCAATGTTAAGAGATATGACCATGTGACGTGTTGGACTCAAATAGGATTTTTGAAATAAGTCTGACAAACTTTTGCACGCTGATCAACAGGCCTGTTCCAGTTTCCACTTCCGAAAAATCTACACGGAAATTATTTCCCAAACCTGTCCTAGTTTTCACTTCCCAAAAATCCTAACGGATTCGAATTTCCCTCTGTTAACTCTCTGTTAACTTCCGAACGAAAATTCACGGAAACTTTCCGTTTGTCATTTGGCTATCGGATTCAGATTCGTAAGAACAAAAAATAATTATTTTAAAATACATTGCGATAATGTTAATTGCGAAGGATGATTGTTTCAAGAACATTGTTGCTTAATTGATTTAGCTAATGGCTACATACTTGATTTATGAATAATTATTTTGTGATTGGAAAATTGATTGATTGTGATCAGTTCGATTATAAGTTTCCGCATTAATACAAATCCGCCACCTGTGTTCAACTTTCCGAACGAAAATAAGAGGGACACTTAAAAGGTTGTCAAGGTACCAAAAAAAAAATTATTTTTCCTGGGATTAATTTTGCACAATAGCTTTCATGATAGTTTTACCACTAAATAAAAGGTTATTAATTCAAGTTTTAAAAAAAGTGATTTTGTTGACAATATCGCTTTGATTAATGTTAGAACTTTGAGAAACGTGATGTGTTGGGAACTTTTTTCTCGACTTGGGCAACCCTTTTCTCTAGCATTTTGTTTTTGTGGTCGCAAATGCTTGTAATCTAAATTTTATGCATTACATTAATGCACCAGTAATGTCCATAGTTGAAGGACGAGAGAGGGCCAAAATTTGAACAGACCCATTTTAGCAAAACTCGGAGAAGGCAAATACATTTGGAAAGAGTGACCAGCTGAAATCATTTGGGAATAATCCCATTTGTTCCCAAATGATTTCAGCTGGTCGCTCTTTCCAAAGGGAAATTTTATAAAGGGACATTTTTTACAAGGAAGGGAAGGGAAAGGGAAATCCGAAAATGTTATCCAATTCACTTCCGAGTGAAAACTGGAACAGGCCAGCAAGTTTGTTTTAAAATTTGGCCACGCCCTCTTCCGCCCCCGAAAATCATAAAAAACTTTATATAAGTTATAGTCGTGATTTCCGGTTTAGGGTAAATAAATATAATACATAAGTAGGCATTCGCGGACGTGTTCTGAACATTTAAATAAAATCGGATGATAAATCCGAAGAACACCTTTCGCGTGTCTGAGCACGTAGCTTTTGAGAGAGAGATGTTCAGATGTCAGTGCGTGTTGCTCAACATGTCCCTAGCAACATTTGTCTTTTTTGGGTGTTGCTCAACATGTTCCTAGCATCATTTGTATTTTTAAGGTGTTGCTCAACATGTTCCTAGCAATATTAGTCATTTGTCAACTTTTTTTTTCCATGTCCATGTGCTATTTAATTTCACCCACAATGCTTTGGGTACCGGGTATTTAACAGTCGGTCACACTCGACTGTAGCTTTCCTACTTTGTAGAATTTGAGTTGTAACCCGCGCATATTATTTTAATTAGGTTTTGCTAGTTACTCACCATATTATACTTATACTTTATTTGTTTGGTCTTTTCAGGTGCAATCTGCCATGCGTCCACTGCTGTTGAAATTGGGTGATCACAGGAATTTATCTATTCCGGCAATTAAAAGATTATCTTATTTTACCCAGTTATTTCCACAAATGTTCAATGAGAAGTTAAGTGAGCAAATTTTGCAGCATTGTTCAAAAATAATTGAAATATTTGTTGGAGACTATAAGTGTACAAACTCGAATATAAATTTCTTTGCATCATCAAAAGGTGGAGAGTATGAACAGAAGATAGTCACTCTAATTGAAATGTTTTATCATATCTCGGCATCAGTCAAATATATTGAAAAGTTGTGCCACCTTGTTTTGAAAACTGAAAAAAACTTATTGATTGAGGCATCTAGCCCATATCGGGAAGCACTCCTTAAGTTCCTTCAACGATTTCCAGCTGAAACTGTGGATTTGTTTCTAATGGAATCAATCATGATAGATCCTCAATGGAATCGATTTTTTATATATATTTTAAAGCACACAAATGGAGCCTCGTTTCGAAAAGTTATACAAAAAAGTAAATACAATAAATTATTGACTTACATAAACTGTAACACCGAACTTATTCAACCCAATATGTACGAAGCTCAACATCAGGCCGTTTTAATAATTTTTACATTAATGGAATCTGACGACCAGTGGATTCCGACACGGCCCGATATTGTAGATGCCCTAAAAAGTTGCTGGCTAAATAATTTGTCTTCGACATGCGATGAAAATGTAGCTTGTGATTTGTGGCATTTAATTGGAAAAATACTTCTTCTGTATTTTTCAAATAATACAAATGATATTGATTTACTTTTTCAATTATTAAGAGCACTATGTTTTCGGTTTATACCTGACGTTTACTTCTTACGAGATTTTTTACAAAGCACAGTTTCCCAAAGCTTTACCGTTACTTGGAAACGAAATGCGTTTTTTTACTTTGTGGAAAATTTTAATAATGATACAATTTCTGAGGAGTTAAAAGCCAAAATAATAACCGCTGTTATAATTCCATGTTTCACTGTAAGTTTTGATAAAGGCGAAGGAAATAAACTTATTGGCGCTCCCCCGACACCATATCAGGAAGATGAAAAAAATATTGTATCCGTTTTTATAAATAAAGTTTTTGACCCCGATAAACAATATGATGATGCTGTGAGAATTGCTTTGTTACAACTAGCATGTCTATTGGTAGAACGCGCATCTCAGCACATACACGATGGAGATGCTAATAATAAGCGGCAAGGTAATAAGCTAAGGCGTCTTATGACGTTTGCTTGGCCTTGTTTACTTAGTAAGAATTCCGTGGACCCCACTGCCAGATACCATGGCCATTTATTGCTGGCCCATATAATTGCTAGGTTGGCAATTCATAAGAAAATAGTCCTGCAAGTTTTTCATTCTCTGCTGAAAGGACATGCTTTGGAAGCCAGGTCTATAGTTAAACAAGCGCTAGATGTGCTAACACCAGCTATGCCATTACGAATGGAAGACGGGAACACAATGTTAACACACTGGACAAAAAAAATTATCGTTGAAGAAGGGCACGCCATGCAGCAGTTGTTTCATATTTTACAACTGATAATTCGCCATTATAAAGTAAGTACTCTTTTTTTATAGCAGCCAAGTATTAATTCAGCTACTTATATTATAGGTATATTTTCCTGTTAGACATCAACTTGTACAACATTTAATTAATTATATGCAACGCCTAGGATTTCCTCCAACTGCATCTATTGAACATAAAAAACTAGCTGTCGACTTAGCAGAAGTTATTATTAAATGGGAGCTGCACCGTATTAAGCATGATGATCGAGAAACCAAAGTTGATGGATCTGAAGATGAATTATTGAGGGAATCCTTAGCTAAACGTCCTGGAGCCGATCTAGCAGAACAGCGAAAAAAGTCGTCTGAAAACACACGAGACACTACAGTACCAGGAAAGTATTAACAAATTTGTCGTATGAAAAAAATACACTAGGGCAGATTTTTTCAACGACTTAAAATACCTCCCTAGTCCCGTTTCTGTAATTGGCATTACAAATTCTTTCTGATTCTTTTAATATACCTAAAAAGTAGTTTATAGCTTGTACAAAAAGGGTACAAAAGTGTTAAAGCTTTATGCCTCATTGCCATTCCCGACCTCGTAAAGACTATAAATTCTTTATTAGTATCATTAGGTTCGTCCGTCTATCCGTATGAAACCACAGATTTCAGAAACTTTAAGAGCTAGGCTACCAAAATTAATACCATTCTTATCTGTTAAATGCAGATTGAGTTTGTTTCAAATAATATAACACAGCAATAATACATATATAACACAGCTATGGAATTCGAAAGTAAAAAGATACATATATGTACTATGACGCGTGTTAGATTACTAACTTGTTCACGTCGATAGAGTCGACATAAACTCGCCCAGTACAAAGTCCAATCGAAATTATGTCGTTTTTTCTTTGAGGTTTTAAGTCGATTCGAAATAAAAATAAATGCTACATTATTCCGCGGACGACTAGTTTTGTAGTTTGCAAACAACTCGTTTTTAATTCAGGCAATAAAGCAAGAAAGGAAGCTATTTTTGTGAATCCGAAATTTGTATACCCTTCCAGCTTTCATTTTCGGTGAAATAAAAATGATCTGCCCATTATTATTTTTATTATATAAATTCACCTATTAGTCCTATTGTATTTGTATTATAATATTTTTTTTGGACGTTGGTGCACTACGGTCAGTACACTCAAGTGGCTTTTCGAAACCAAGCACGTGCTTGTTAGGGTTAGGTGTTAATAGGCGCGAAAGAAAATTATAGGTAAAAGAATGCGAGGAAACTACCCTCCACCATATAGACTAATAGCGCGCAGCTCGATTGCTATCTTGCATGTTTACTAAGTGGGTTAAGATTAATGATTTTAGTTTAGAAAGGCTATCTACAGATGAGGTTATTTTGAACAAGTCATTATAATTTGCACATAGTACTCAAAAGGGTTCATGCATTTCATATGATGTTCTGCAGTGGTGCAAAACTAAAGGCAAGTAGGATCTGGTGGTTCTACATGGTACGTGGAACTTTAACTGCCCCAAAAGATTGGTGCTTTCCACGTCACCACGGATCAGGTTATACGCAAAGACAATGCCTAGCATTGTTCTACGGTTAATAAGTCGTTAATAAATAATGTAAAAAGTAAGGGACCCAGGTGGCTCCCTTGCGGGACACCAGAGGTCACCCGGAGAACATTCGACAAGTTGTTTTTAAAGAGGACCTTTTGCGTCCCGCCATTCAGATAACTTGAGATCCACCTAAGAAGATCGACAGGAAAACTCATTAAGTCGAGTTTCCTAACAAGAAGGGAATGATTTACAGAGTCAAATGCTTCACTGAAATCAGTATAGATCACATCTGTTTGCAAGTTTTGTGGAAAGCCCCTTAAAATGAAAGAAGTGAGCTCCAGAAGGTTAGTTGTCGTTGATCTTCGTTTAACAAATCCATGTTGGCTTGGCGGAATTACTGATCTACACAGGTTCTGAAAATGGGGAGTAATTACGTTTTCGAAAAGTTTTATGATGGCTGACAACTTAGAGATTCCTCAATAGTCGTTAGCATTCACTTTGCTGCCTTTTTTGTGGAGAGGAATGACGAATGATTCCTTCCAAATAAGGGGAAATTGGGATGTTTTTAAGGATAAGGTAAACAATTTTAGAAGGGGACGGCACCTGGTATTCCATCGGGACCTGGCGAATAAACTGGCCTGACACGTTAAAGATCCAAAAGAAGGAAGCTCTCGGTTAAACTAGGACTGAAGATTAGGTTTGATTTGGGCATGTTATAAGAATAGGTCTGGTTTGAATCGGATGACGGAGAATAAGTAGTTTGAAAAACTGAGCAAAAGATCGGCGATTGCCTGATCATTGTTTGCTGTAGTATTTTCAATTGAAAGCACGGGAAGGATGTGTAACTGGCTTACGTTTAGTGTTGATAAAATTATAAAACTGTTTTCGGTCCACCGCGAACTGAACCCTACAACGAGTCAGATAGTTTTTATAACACTGCGCGTTAAGCACGGTGAA
>VNJO01004870.1:0-25750 GCA_008042535.1 Drosophila tani
ATTTGGTCTATTTATTTGAGCTGTAAATATTCAAATCAATTTCTTACTCTAGAAATGAAAGTCTAATACTGAGTTTAACCGTAATATCGCCCTAAGGAAGGGTTTTTTAAAGGCTCATGGTTTTTGAGGGGGAAGTGGGTTTGGCCGAATTTTGAAAAAGCTTGATCTGCGTGCATCAGATAGAAATGTAGTCACTTGTAAGCACATATGAATTGTGATTTATTTAATGTAATAAAATTAATTTGTTACACTATTTTTACACATTTTTCATTAAGATTTGAACAAGTTGGTCTATTTTAATTTACCAAGACTAGTCATCGATAGTATCAACGTTTTATTACTAAAAACATCGATTCTTTTCCAACACTAGAGCGGAAACTTTGCTTCGAAAAAAAAGCGGAATCCACGTGAGCCGAGAAACCTAGATGACAATTAATATTCCATTCAAATTGGACACTCAAAGTTGTGTGCTCGTGTCGTGTGTCGAAAAGTGATAAAAAAAGCAAATTATTTTGGAACATAATGTCTTTAAACGCAATCCAAGTGTCTATTAAGATGCGTCCTTGTGAGTCACAGAAATCCTCCCGCTGGGAGCTGGTGGACGAGCAATCGATCAAGTCGACGGATTGCCCCGCAGATGTATTTCCCAATGTATTTGGTATGTAATTTAATCCTCCCTAGAATCCCTAGAATACCTTATGCCATTCCTCGCAGACTATGCCTTCGATGAGGGCGCCAGCAACCACGTGGTGTTTGACCAGATGGCCAAGCACATCGTCCACTCCTGCTTGCAGGGCTTTAACGGGACTATTTTAGCCTACGGCCAGTCCTCCTCGGGTGAGTATTTATATGGCGCCTTATATGGCGTGCTCGTGGTCGCTGAACGCCTGGCTCTCCGCAGGGAAAACGTACACCATGATGGGCGACGCCGAGAACCCGGGCGTAATGGTGCTGGCCGCCAAGGAAATCTTCCTTCTGATCGCCAACGATACGGAGCGCGAGTTCCTGCTGCGCGTGGGTCACATCGAGATCCTCAACGAGAAGATGTACGACCTGCTGAAGGAGAACCAGGACACCCAGATCCACGAGGCTGCCGACGGGGCCCTCTCTGTGGGCTGCGAGGAGATCATCGTAGCCAGCGAGGACGAGCTCCTCTACCTTCTCTGCCCTCACACGAACGAGCGCTACAAAGGATCGCACGCCATCATCCGGATAGTGAGTCGCTTAATCTAAATATATTTCCATAGTTCCCACATAGTAATCCCTTAACACTTAACAGACCATCGAGTCACGGAAGCCTGAATGCCCTGGCTCCATCACACAGAGCGTTCTGAATCTGGTGGACCTGGCTGGCACTGGGCCTAATGCCCCCAACAACAGGAGTTTGATGTTCCTCAACAAGGTTATAAAGAACCTCTCCAATACGGATATGGACGATAGGTGCATCAACTTCCCCGACTCTAAGCTGACGCGCATCCTGCAGCCGACTCTGAGCGGAAATGGTTTCACCTCCATAATCTGCGCCATCAAGCCCTGGGTCCTGGAGGAGACTCGGTCCACGCTGAACTTCGCCACTCTGGCCAAGAAGATCATCCTCAAGCCCCACGCTAACAACATTGTATGCGATCCGAGGATGGAGCAGCTGGACACCGAGATCAGGCATCTTCAACATCAGGTGGCTGCAGAAAAGCGCAGGGGTGGCAGTCTGATATATCTCAACCTCCTGAAGGGAAGAATCCAGGAAATATCGAACAAATTCGTCTCTAGGGGAAAACTCTGGCCAGCCAAGCCATTCGAGGAAGGTGCTCTCAGGGCGTTCCTTAAAGATCAGAAGGCCAAAGTGTGCGAGCTGCAGGCGGAAATGGAGAGTCAGTTGGAGCAGATGCAGCTGAAGGACTCGAATATCGCCGAGCTCAAGGCTGAGATTGAGAAACTAGTGGCCCAGGAGAAGCAGCAGGAGCAGCAGCTATTCGATGCCCAAAGTCAGAAGCTTTCCGGTGACAATCTGAATCTGCTCATCGAGCAGCTGCACGCCAAGCTGGCTCAAAACGAAGTCCTAAAGGCCAGACTAGCGGAGATGGAGTTGAACATCGCCAGGTTGGAGCTGGAGAACCGCGAAATGGAGAGTCAGTCGAAGCAGATGCAGCTAAAGGACACGAATATCGCCGAGCTCAAGGCTGAAATTGAGAAACTATTGGTCCTGGAGAAGCAGCAGGAGCAGCAGCTACTCTATGCCCAAAGTCAGAAGCTGTCCGATGAGGAAGTGAATCTGCTCATGGGGCAGCTGCAGGAGGCGAACGCCAAGCTGGCTCAAAACGAAGTCCTAAAGGCCAGACTAGCGGAGATGGAGCTAAACAGCGCCAGGCTGGAGCTGAAGAACCGCGAGGCAGTGGACTTGGAGTTCCAGTTCGAGGCATACAAGAGGAAGTCCAGCCTGCGAGAGAAGGACTTGGTGGATGCCTTGGAGCTGCAGAGGCAGCATCAACAGGAAGCCATCGAGACCCTTCAGGCAGACTTCCAGACAATCCAGACATTCCAGCAGAAGCAGAATGCCTCTGAGGAGCAGTGCCAGCAGCTCCGAGCGGACAACACGAGACTTCAGGCCGAGATAGGAACCCTGAAAGAGCGAAGTACAAAAGTCATATCATCCTCATCCGATGACGCTCTGCTTATCGAGCAGCTGCTGGAGGCGAACGCCAAGCTGGCTCAAAACGAAGTCCTAAAGGCCAGACTGGCTGAGATGGAGTTAGACATCGCCAGGCTGGAGCTGGAGAACCGCGAAATGGAGAGTCAGTCAAAGCAGATGCAGCTAAAGGACACGAATATCGCCGAGCTCAAGGCTAAAATTGAGAAATTGGCCCAGGAGAAGCAGCTGCTATTTGATGCCCTAAGTCAAACGCTTTCCGATGACGCTCTGCGTATCGAGCAGCTGAAGGAGAGGAACGCCTGGCTGGCAGAGTGTCAGAGTCAGCTGGAAGCCAGGCCGGAGCCGGAGCAAACAATCCCTTCCTCTGAGCCCGAAAAACAAATCGAGGAAACAAGGGAAGCATTGAGGAAAGTCAATGATGAACTTGTAGCAAAGAATAAGCAAAAGACTGACGAGATCAATGCCCTGAAGCTGCAGTACATGACCGAGACCCGCGCCGTCTACCGCGGCTACACCTTGGAACTGGAGGAGACCAAGGCTCGCTACGAGGCTATTGTGGCCTCGTTGAAGGAACAGCTGTTGCAGGCCACTAGGCACTAGGAGCACCTCAAATCTGCAGGAGAAGGTGGCTAGCCTGCAGTCGAAGCTGCTTGCTTCTGGTCATGAAGTGTCTAGCCAATCGGAAGTTTCAGAAACCAAAGCCCGAAAGCCACCAATTTGTTAAAAAAATACATTAAAGCCTGAGCAGGCACAACTACATATTACACACTAATAAACACACTAACTGAAAATGTCTTCTCTGTTTGATTTGAGCAAATATTAGGTCTATATCGTTGGTCTAATTGGTCTTTAAGTGGCAGCTACCTCTGTGTCCTGCTTGGGTCATTAGGTATATGTTTTTGGTCACTGAAAGAGAGAGAGGGGCTTTGGGAACATGTGCCAAAAGGCCTGTAATCGATGGCACATAAAATATAGATGTGCGCCCATTTACGTTAGTGTGCCATCATATTTGGGGCTTACATGAACCTCCGTCCGAGGTCCCAGGGCACCGAGCTGAGATACAGCAGATATTTTTTGTGCCATCGTCACTTATCTCACCTCGTTAGGTTTTTTTGTTTGATTTAATGTTATTTCTAAACCGAGTAATGTCTTGTATCTCAGAATATCTTATTTCTTACTGTAACCAATAAATCTACAGTTTATCAAAATTTCGTACTTTATTAGCTTTGTTTTAAGTATATTTTTTCCAAGTCACGGACAGTCTTCCCAATTAGTTCCAGATTAAGGCTAAGCAATGTTTTCCCAAGGCCGCGGTAACAAAACGTCCCTGCTAAAGACCTCTCGGGGATCTGTCCCTCACGCCAGGGATCATGTCTCCCAGGTGAGTAAGAATGGGGAGAGGGAAATGGGTCTAACCCACGCTGACAGCTTCCCAAGTCCCGGAACCGGCCGTGTGCAAGCGTCTCACTTTTCGCCGGAGCTACAGCCAAATTCTTCGGCAGCTCCCAAGAAAGGGCTGGACCGGAAGGCAAAACCAGAGGACTCTCTTACGCCGCGAACATCCACAGCAGATCGGCAGCAGCTCTACAAGTGGGAATGATATTATGATATTGTTATAGCGAACTGCAGGCGAAGTTGCAGCAGAAGATTATTGGAGGAGGTAGGAGGCCTCTCTATCAACTATGCCAACTATGATTCGGAGTAATTCCGGTTGTAAAAAATATGTTAAATACTTTGCTTTCAAAAATATACTCACAGTTGCTTCCCCTTAAACCTTGCTCGGTATCAGAACGCTCGGTGCTCGCAGCCCTTAGCTTGTCTTGGAGTTCTCTAAGGGGAAAAAAATGCCAGGAATTATTACAATATTACAGAAAAATTAGGATCTGTTTCATATAAATTCAGTAAAAACCCCTTCCATTTGACTTACAGTTCCTGCTTGGAGGCCGCTTCCTCGCTCAGCTGCAACTTTGCCTGCAGCTTGCTAATCATGGAGTACCAACTAGGCAGCTCGCCGCCATACCGGGATTTGGGGACTAAAGTAAAGGAAAAATGTGCATAAAATCGAACTGCAAGTGCTCTAGCTTCTGCTGATAATATCATTCCCACTTACCTCTAGAGTTCCGGTCTGGTGTGGATGTACATGGCCTGGGCGAGTTCTCTGGCTATGCCTTCAAGGCCAGCCGTTCCTTGGGAACTGCCGAATCTGGCATTTGCTCCGGCGAAGTGAAATTCTTGCCCACGGCCAGTGCCAGGACATGCGTAGCTGTGAGCCTGAGAAAGCTCCATTTCCCTCAGCCCATTATTGCTCTCCTGAGAGACATGTTCCCTGCCGTCAGGAACATATCCCCGAGAGGTCTTCAACAGGGACGTTTTGTTTCCTTGGATTTAAATTTACTTAAAACCATTTTAAATTATTTAAAGCCTCCAACTTACCGCGCACATTGGAAAACAAGGCCTCTCCCTTATTTGAAAATAAATGGAAAGACGGACCGCCTCATGGAAACAATATACTTTAGAGCAAATAAAGTAGGAACAAAATTTTGATTGTAAAAAATTAGATGTTTTCACAAGGGAGTCTAGAGCTATACTGAGGTACAAGGCATAGCTCGGTTTACTAATAATGTTTCGATTTGACATTTCAGTGGCCATGGCCCACTCTGATCGGGGATTTTTGAACGAAATATGTATTTATCTTCTTTATATACATATAACCAGAAGGGAAGTTAGCGAATTTAACGAACATTTTTAAATTATGTATTCTAAACTGAGACATTTACTAGAAATGTTTTTTTTTTTGTTTGAGTCAGAATTTCTCTGTGGCCGGGCACATAACTCAAACAAATCTTAACCGATCGATCTGAAATTTCGTCAATAAATCCGAAATACCTATGGCTATCGATTCACCGTGGGTTTTTATTTGACATCTTAATTTTTCGCAATATAGTGAAAAGAAATCATTTGCAGCTGCAATTGGATCATTGAAAATCGATACATTTTAGTAATGTTGAAAATATATCGAATTTTGTAAGTTTTACATTTTACATTATTACATTTTTATATAAATCAACCGATCGTTTCGATGGTGGCAGCTATATGATAAAGTTGTCCGATCTGAAATTCTAAAATCCTTAAAAACCAGTATGTTTTCAAATTTATAGAAATCAAATAAAAACACCCCTTAACGAGGTGAGATTAAAGTGACGATGGCACACCTTCAACTTCAAAAGTTTCTGATATCATATTTTGTGACGATTAATAGTAGCGTTAACAAAAATAAATTACAAATAATTCAACTAGATTCTAATTCGACACGCTGCTCTTTAGTTTCAAGGTAGGTATTTTACAGCTTAGTGCCGAAAACGTTTCAGTTTCAAAGAGGTTAACAATACCCTTCGATCAAGATATAAATGGTTCCGATCGGACTATCGTAGCAGATTTTCAATTCTACTGCTGTATATAGTAGTCTTCTTACGCACCACAGTCTCGGTATATAGTAGTCTTCTTACGCACCACAGTCTCGGTGCTCATCGTCACTACGTGGACTGCCGTCCACAATGATATTATTGACAGTCTTTCTTTTTTTTCTTTCTTTAATATTAATAATACACACAAATTAAACGTCTAATTAGGAATATTCACATTTTTTAGGTTTTGAATTATTTATTTATTGGGTTCGAGGGTTTTGAGGGTTGCTTCTGTCGCGAACTTCTACCTCTACTTCTCCTTGCGCACCTACTCCTCCTCGGCGGGCGTAAAATCCTCCTCTATGTTGAACGTATTGCGGATCTCCTCCAGGGTCTTGCCCTTGATCATATTGGCCACCGTCTTGCAGGTCAGCTCCAAGAGTCCCTTAATATCAAGGTAATTGGCCGCCTGGATCAGCTCGAACAGCGTGCCCTGATCAACCTTAACAAAGTCGGCGTCCCACGAGATAATGTCGTCTGTGCGCTTCTCCTTGCTCTCATCATCCTCTGTCGGCTGTGGGTCATCCTTGTGATAATGAGCCCAGGTCAGCACTTTACGGAGAATCGCCGAGTTGACATTGGGCAGCGGCACCACCGCATTCTCATCGTCCTCCATGCCGCAATCCTCGAGCATAGTCTTGATGGTGCCCGAGCACTTGGCAACCTGGATGTCGGTCTCAAAGATCTCGTCGTCGGACGATTGTAGCTTGATGCTCGGCATATTTTGCGATTATTGGATGGATTCTAAGCGTACAGCAAACAATTTACGTCGAGTCGTAATAACTTAGCAGAGCAGATTTCCAGAATCGAAATAATCTCAATCGACGAAAAATTCAAGGATAGCTAGACGAAAAATACAGGGATAGCTACATATACATTTTAAATTTCATCAAAATCGAACTGCTACATCTTATAGCTGCCATTGTAAGTACCTAGAGTTTAAGTGTGAACATTGTATAATAGGAAAATAAGGAAAACTATCGAAATAATAAATGGTCACTCTGGAACGTGTTGCTTCCGGTAGAGACGATAAAGCTGAAAACAAGTAATTAACAAGCGCTCTAATAATCTTTATTAATAAGCCTGATCAGGCTTATTACAGCCATAGAAGCGATCGGTTGATTTATACGAAAATGTAAAACGTGTAGGTAAATGTTATACAAATTAAAAACTACGAATATATTTTTAAAATTTTATCAAAATGGATCGACTTAATGATCCAATTGCAGACTGCAAGGGTACACAAACTAGGCTTACCGAAGTTAGCTTTCTTTCTTGTTTTTTTTCACGCCATTTCTAGCGTTTTTAATCCCAGATCTTAGTCCTGGACTAACTCGTCAGGATAGGCAGAGATGTCAATTTTGTGCACTTTTTAATAATTATATATATTAATATTATACTCGTATATTTTATAAGATAAAAACCATACATTGTGCTTACAATAAAATAAAAGGAAAAAGCTAAATTAAATAGGAAAAATAAACAAAATTCCCACTGGCCCGCTGTCTTTGAGTTTTTCAAGCCAGATTTGGCGGGAAAAAAGCAAAGCTGGCAGCACTGCAGCCACTGCAGCCACTGCTCTCACTCTCTCTCTCGGCTTTCGTGAGCGGCCATTCGGCAGCCTTCGGCTCGTTTCGGTTTTCATGAAGCCTATAAATACAAGTGCAGGCAAGCCATTCGAAAAAAGCCTAAGCAAGTCAAACGGACATTAAAAATAGCCAGATTGCCCGCCACCAGCTATTTTCAATTACTGCTCGAGCAAAAAAAGCCAGATTTGGCGTGAAAAAGGCTGAATTGGCTACAGCCAGCGCGAGTAGCTGCGCATCGCGGCGATCGACCAGCGCCAGCGCCAGAAGATTGCGTACTTCCACTTGCCGAACAACCGCCTCTCGCGACGCGACGCGACGCCGGAAAAGTGCCAGTGATCGATCGATCGATCGTAGATTTTCTAACCCAATTCTAAATCCGATTTCGATTTTACAACCGACCCGACTCTGATTTTTTTTTCTGTTGCCGAGATCAGTGCAAAAAAAAATTAAAATAATAAAGAAAGAAAGAAAGTGCAAAGCGGCTATAATATAAAGTGCAAGTGTGCCAGGATCAGTGGATCAGTGGATCCTTGAATCATTATTTGGAGTAGCTGCTAAAAGAAAAAACACGAAAACATGAAGCCTGCCGCGAATTGAAAGGCAGACGAGCGCAGACGCAAAACAAACGAGTGAAGAAGAGAAAAAGTGAGTGATTTATATACTGCAAAGCAGCACAGAGACAGACAGTCCCAGGTTATTATTTGTGTGCCCACTCCCTCCGGCCTCTCCGATCTCCGATCTCCCATCTTCCATCTCCCATCTCCACATGATGTATGCTATATGCTACATGCTAAATGCTATGTTGTGTTATGGTTTATGGCGCGGGTCGGGTCGGTCGTCTCTCTGTTCTGTTCTGTTCTGTTTCGGAAGCGGCGGCTGATGATCTCCGGACAGGGCCGGTCGGCATAGGGGGTAGGGGGGGTATGGGGATGCGGACGCGGACGCAGACACACCGAAATGGAATGAAATTGAATTAAATCAAATGATAAAAAATATAAATCGAGTGTAGAAACAGAGGCGGCCCTCTGTGCTGCCGCAGAAACAAAAAGAAAAAAATAAAGAGAAGCGAATAAACCGAATCCAAAACCGAAACCAAATCGGAATCGGGATCAAAAACAGAGACAATCATAAACACAGAGGCCCCCAATGTGGCGGACTCAAATACAGATGCAGTTACTGGGCTGTGGCATTGTGAGCTGACAGACAGACAGACATACATTTTCAGCTACACATACATATGTACACACGGCGGAAGGAAAGATTGAAAGGGCACACTGGCAACGGCGGCGGCGGCATCCGCACTTGTTCCTCCTGCTCTGTAAATAAATAGAGAGAATACGTTGAACTCCCTGCTTACATAACGCTCTGTGCAGAGCCAGAGCAGGGAGCCAAACTCTCTCCCTCTCCCTCGACATGTCCCATTCCGTCTGTGTAAAAATAAGTTACAGATGCGGATCGAATGCGGATGTGCGGATGTGCGGATACGTGTGCTTCCTCGACTGTACTTGGTCTGGTTCCAGTCCTTGAAGCTCCGAAAAGGTGATTTATCGAGTCGGAACCACCTCATATGTTGTTCTAGCTGTTGTTTCTTGAAGCTCCGAAAAGGTGATGTATCGATTCGGAACCACCTCATCTCCGCTCTGTTAGCTTAATGTTGTTCTAGCTGTTAAATCAACATTCTGCAGCACACTTGAGTAAACACATTCATTCACTCAAAAGTGGCCATTCGGGGAATTTCAGCTAACTGAAAAAGCTCTAAACAAATGCCGTTCAAATTGCTGCTCAAATGCCGCTTGATCAGGTTCCTCTCCCTCCTCCTCCCCCTCACCATCATGATCATCTTTGGTTGTTGTTTTTCCATTAAATTCCCTGCTCTGCTCGCTGTTTGCTGCTAAAAAGTGCTTAATGGTTTTGTCGCGTTTCGGAATTTACACAACCAGAGAAAAAAAAAACAATTCTAAAAGCACAGAGAAAACACAGAAAAACACACAAAAAACAAACGGCAAAAAGCAGAAAACAAAAAAGCCCAACAGCAAGCAGCAGCAGATTCAGAATCATAAAATTCGTGAGCATTCAGCTGACAGTTTAATAAATGCGCTGCCCCCCTCTTGCTCTGGCGCACTCATCAGCCCACCATTTGCTGATGCCGCTGATGCTGTAAGTGGGCGGGATGCTGTCAAGATGCCAGAGAGAGACAGAGAGAGGAGAGTGGAGAGTGGAGACTGGAGAGCAGGGAGGCCGGAGAACGGTGGCTGGAGAATTCCTCAAGAGATTAGAGCGTCACTGACGACACTTTGCAATTTTAGGGGATTATTGCTGGCAAAACTATGATCACCTACGTTTTTTAGACTTATTGGTTAAGGGATCACCCTTAAAAACATTAAATAAATAAGCTATAGCAGGTATTAGCCTTGGGTTCGTTGGGGGAGAGCTGAAAAACATGGGTAGTGCCCCTACTCGATATTTTCGATAGTGATAGTCCAAGCCATCGATACTATCGACAAAATAGTATCGACAAAAGAGGCATCTGCTAAAGGGGATCCTTTCTAGCTTTTATCCATAGAGCTCTTCAAGTTTAACCGAGGCTGTTAATCCTGTTGACCTGGTTCCATTGACTTCCCAGTCAAACCTCTTCCATTTTCACCACCGATCTTCGCCTGGTGCTTCTACAGTTTACATTTCCTTTGATGTGCCTTGCATTTTAGGTCGCGAGTTAAAAATACGCGAATCTGTCTTCTCCTAGGTTGATTTTCTTTTGGCAGCCAGATCCCTAGCCCTCTGCTGTCCCAGATGCGGCCTGTCCCGGGGTTTTCCCTTTTCCCTAACCCATTTTGGTGGGCTGCACGCGCGCTCCTCCAGCTTTCGTCTGCCTTCTTCTGGGGCAGTCGCCTCTCAGCCTCAATTAGTGCAGCATAAGAGGAAAAAGCGCAACATGATATAAATTGCTGTCACCGTCAGTTGTCAGACAGCGCCGACAACAACACAACAACACACCAACACACACCCAAGGCACGAGCTGCAACAACAAGTATCTTATAGATACACGCCCGCTGCTGAGCTGACATAATAATCCCAGAAAGTCTCCACATCAGCACTTGGCCAGAAGTCGTCCCACATGGTCTAAAATTGTGCCCCGTCGTCCGCCGATCTCCGCCAGCGTTTGGCTGTCACTCAAGCTGTCCGAGAACGATGTTTGCCATGAGCCATGATCCACATTCGGTTGGGCAATCCCAAATGAGTATCCCCATGCGTTCCGTTAATAATTCAGATCACGATCGCAGAACTATATAGACGGGATCTCGACCAAAACTAGAGTACAGAGAGAAAGCACATGGCTACCAGGGGACTGGCAAACCGGAACCATTATGCCGTCGGACAGGTTACGTCGTCAAAGAAATCGCCGGGAAATATATAGCCTCTAATCAGCATAATGAAACGAGCTTTTAATGAGGAGCAGCAGAGGCAGGGAGGAAGTGCTCCTTCTAGGGGCCTTCGGCTTCCGATTAGAAATTCATTTGAAAAAATAGTCGTAAAGTCAGCGCACCGATCACTGGCTGTAACCGCATGTTGCTCATGCTAATGAGCTCCTCACTCCTCACTTCTAAACTTGCTCAATTGTCAATTGATCGCCAATTCCAATTTCACTCGATCGAATCCATCCGCTGCTGGTGGAACCGAAACCGAGACCGAGTCCGAGACCGAACCCGAACCCGAACCCGCACTTGTTTCTCCCCCCTTCCCTCTATACATTCCCCTGGTTGGATCGGTGGACGGAACCCCACCCGCTGTTATGGTGACGGTGGCCATAATGGTTGACTTTAATTAAATATTTCTTCTTCCTGTTGTTGTTTCCCTCGTTTGCGTTCCTTCTATGGGATGGCCCAACCCCAACCCCAGTCCCAATCCCAGTCCCAGTCCCAACCCCAATCCCTAACCCCCTACCTTCCGCTTCCCGCTTCCCTCTTCCCAGTTCATGACAAGTGCACGACCTCTCTCTCTCGCTGCGATTGTGGCTCTGCTCAGAGAGCCGCGATTTTCCAGGGAAACCCATAGGCTCATAGGGTCTTTAGGGACACACTTCTTCGCGGAAAGCCAAAGGCTTAGGAGCGGAAGTGTCTTCCACTTGGCTTGGCCGTCGCGTTTGCCGCATAAATAATAATCGCTGTCTATAATAGTTTCGTTGTTGATGAGCCAAGGAAAGGAATCGGAATCGAAGTGAAGTGAGGACGAGCATTGAACCCTAGCAGGGAGCAGGGAGCCGGGAGCAGGGAGCCACATGGAGCATGAACAGTCGGTGGTCGGTGGATGGGAGCTACCCCAGCCAGCACCCATTGCCATTAAAGTTGATTGCAAACTGTACGCATTTATGATCACTATGATCGCCATGGCGATGATGATGATGATGATGATGGCGATGATGATGATGATGATGAGGGAGATGGCGTCGTATTATCAGCGGCAAAATTAGCATGACTATGACCGTTTGCCGTTTATTAGTTTGCCGTTGCGCGAATTATTTTGATGTGCGCCTCTGATAGAAGGAGGGCTCTCTCCCCGACGGGCAATGGGAGAAGAAATGGCTTCTGGTCTCCAGCTGGGTCTCCCAGTTTTCCCAGTTTCCCATGGGAAAGTGCAGACAATCATAAAAATCTATGCCTTTTCTTCTTTTCGCAGAATGATGCCGCCAAGACTGCCAGGCAGCCCAGCGGAGTTGGAGGAGATGGCGCACTGCACCACAAACACAATGTTTCACAAGCGGCGGCGAAGGCGACACCACTGGCTGGAAGCCGGGCTGCTGCTGCCGCTGCTGCTGCTCCTGGTACTAGTCACAGCCTCCTCGCCCGCCTCCGCCGATGACACAGGTGTGTCAGCACCCGATCTTCCCACCGCTATCAGCGCCCCCAGCTCCTCCTCGCCCTGCGCCCCGCAACAGTGGTGGGACTCGCAGCGTGACCGGTGCACGGCCTGTACTCGCTGTCAGGGCGAGATGATACCGCTGCGTCCCTGCCAGCTGCACACGGACACCATCTGTGGTTCCATCTACGACCTCAAGATCGACTGGGTCGTGCTGGCCAAGACGGAGCCCAACTGGAAGGAGGTAAGTGCGAGGCCGGACTCCTAACTCCTACTTATCCCGTTGCTGATCCCTTAACTCCCCTGCAGCGCCGAAAGTCCTCCGAGTATGAGCACTTCGAGAACCACAACGTGGCCCCGCTGCAGCATTTGAGTCACGAGCAACTGCAGCAACTGCACGAGGAGGCGGCCGCCGCCTGGGCGCTGGACTGGCAGACCGGCGTCCTCTACGTGGCCGTGCTCACCTGCCTGGTCTTCTTCTCGGTCGCCGCCTGCATACTCATCCACCACATGCGCCAGTGGCGCCGCATGGAGCGACGCCTTGATCAGGGTGAGTCTGGTTGCTTTACCTTAAAAAAATTATAGAGAAAAAATATAAAATAAATTATATTGATACGGATTTTTGTAAGCTCAAAGTGATCTTCTTTTCCCACCTCCCAAGGGCTTGATCTTGCCCGGGTGTATAGCTTTCACAAAGAGCTTTGGTTGGCTTTCACACGCTCCGCGTTTCACCTGCCTGAAGGCATCTCTTCTCCAAGCTAATTACAGATTCAGAGCGCGTCGCCTGGCCATTGGCCAAGGGCCCAATCCCAAACCCAGTCCCAAATCCAACCCCTGCCTGCCTGCTTGGCATGCCCGACCAGCAGTCACCTGCTGCTTTGATTGATCCCGGCCCTAAGAAGCATATACCCATAGCATACATATTTATAAGGCGACGGGGGCCCAGAACACGACACTTTGATGTATGGGAATCTCTGCCCGGCATCGCCAAAGAGCTGCCATAGCTGCACGAGCTGATCGGAGCTCCAGGGCATATAAAACTGGCACTTGGAGTAGCCTCTGTTCTGAAGTAGAACGAAATGTCCAAATATTTGGCAATGCCACTTGGCAGTCACTGTGCATCCGCGAGTCCCGTGCTCCGCTAAATGGAGCATATCCCAAGGAGAGGGGTTTGTGTGTGTGGGATCTCTCTCTGTCCCATCTGAAGCGATTCCTGCCCAGACCCGGGCCACATGTTGCCGTCGAAAAAAAAATAATAGAAATCGAAACTAAATGGGAAACTAACCGAAAGCCTGCTTCACTCTGGCTTCTCGCGAAGATATAAGATATAGTAAACCGATTCAGAATAAAGATAACTCCATAACATAAAAAGATCTCATCCCCATTTAGGTATAAGCCAAACAGGTTCAGACATTTTTTTGATAATATATTTTTAATGATTTAAGACATTATAATATTATCAAAGAAATGTCTGAACCTGTTTGAATTTTACCTATATGGGGATGAGATCGTCGGAGTTACAGGCTCTAAACTTACCTGCAACAGATAGACCCTTAAACTATGAGTTAAGTTATCTAGATCGATTCCTCTGGTGATGCCTTTACTCCTTCCTTCTCGAATATATGCCCTGTTTTGATGGGGATTTTGCTGCTGCTTGTAATAATATTTTAGAACGTGTCAACATCCCACGTTCTCCGAGTTCCCCAATGCAGCGTGGAAAATTTATGGAGCTGCAGCTGAAAATTCAAAGGAAGGCGGGGACCTGGGAAAACGGGGAAATGCTCAGCCGGAAGTGAATCTCTTCGGCCAGGTAGCAGTCGCCACCATCCTCTCCTTCCCACTCAAGGACAAGCGGATGTTTGTCGAAATTCCGAAATCATGTCACACAAGCGCATAGCTGGGATGGGGGAAAAACATGTTTTCCCTGCGGCAGGAAATGCCCGGAAGAGGGATGGATTTTCTTGTTTTTCCGTTGTCTATTTTATGTTTTCTGATTTTCTGATTTTTCGGCGGCGATCATCGACAGATTTAAATGTTAAATGGTGTGACAGCGTCGGTAAAAAGGGGCACAGGCACAGCCGTGCACTTGAGGCGGAGTTTCCCCGATAATGGTTGTTCCCCACTCCACACACACATACACTGCTTCCGCCCGGAGAAGGGATCTATAAATAAAAGTCGTCTATATCTGTGCCCTTATATATATATGAATATATATATCGGGAGTGATTGAACATCGACCAGCTGCTGGCAGAGAGGGAAAGGCTGGAGCAGAAAACTGTTCGTTCGTTCCTCGGGTAGCTCGAGTCGGCGTTCAAGCGCATCATTGACAATCGCAGGGATGCCCCCTCAGAGCACCTCAGCTCCAGCCATCGCCCAAGGGTATCTGCAATTTGGCACGCGCTGATGGCTCATGGCTTCCTTCAACTTGTCAGAGGAATCCGCACACACGCAGGCAGGGGCGATAAATTCACCAGCCAAGATCTTGGAGGAGGAGGAATGCCAGCAGCCGTTGGAGAAAATGTTTGCAGGTCGTATATATTTTCAACTACTCTCAATGTTTTTCGCGCCACACAGCAGCCCATTTCCATAAATAGATCGGAGAAGATGCGGCTCCGGAGATTGGCAGATCTGTGCAACGTTGCCATTCATCGATTCCAACTCCTCCTCCAGCTACTCCCCCAGCTACTCCCCCTCCGATTGTGTCCCAGTTTAAGAAGCTCTTTTGCTTCCTGGACTTGGATTTTCCATGGAAACCTCAGATGCCCAATCGCAACACACAAAGACACCTCATGCCAGTGGAGATTGCACATGTGGCCGGAAAATGGGGCGGGGAGAAAAACACAAATATAAATCCAATTGAACTGCGCAAATTTGAGAATTGGAAAATACATTGGTGTATCGGAAAAATTGGAAAATAGCTGCCGCTGCTTGGCCTCGCGTGGCTTTCCTCCTGCGCCATTGTTTTTATTTCTATTTCCAAGAGATTTTATTGTTCCCGCCCCGAATTGTTTATAATAAAATGCGATGAACGATGGACGAAGAGAAGACGCACATCACGCCAACGGCTACGGCGGCAGTGGCGGCGGCTTCTCTCTTGGGCAATGGAACTTAATTTTCCTTTTCATTTTCATTGGTGTTTTTCTTCGTTTTTTTTTTTTTTTTGTTTCGTGTGCCGCGGCAGTTTATAAATAAATGATAAATTATCTGCTGCCGCTGGCCTCGATTGCCGGCCACTGCGGAGGAGCGGAGCGAGCGGCGGCGGCGCCTCTTGTTTACAATTCGCAACTCGTCCGGAGCTGTTTCCTGTGGCACCCAATAAACATATCGATCGGAAATACGAAATACGAAATTCTGAAATCTGAATTCTGAGTTCTGAAATCCGAAGGCCCTTTCCGCGCACAAAGATGCTACGCACTTGGGTCTAGCCTGAGGTACCTCTGTGTTCATTATGAGTTTTCGATCTCAAGCACTTTTTTTTCGATGAAAGAAAGCTAGAAAATTAAGTGTGTAGCTGGATATGTAGCCATTATCTCCGGAATATTTTAAATTATTTCAGATCTTAGAAAAAAACGGAAAGAAAATTACAAGAGCGGTCTCTCTATGTGTACAGATTTTCTTGTAATTCCGCTTAATTTTAATCGAAGAGTAACAAGTAGGAAAGCTACAGTCCAGTGTGACCGACTGTGAGATACCCGGTACCCAAAGCATTGTGGGTGAAATTAATTAGCACAAGAATGTGAAAAAAAGAAAATGTTAGCTAATAAGATAAATATTGCTAGAAACATGCTGAGCAACACCCAAAAAAGACAACATGTTGCTAGGAAAATGTTGAGCAACATGCATTGGTGCTGTCAACACAGAAGAAGAAGAAGCATGCTCAGAAACTTTATTGTTTAATAACTTCCATGTTTATCATTCAATTTTACTCAAATTTTCAGACAATGTCCGCACAAACCTATTTATTTATTCTATTTAGTTACTTTAAGCCCAAAATCTAGACTTTAGTTTAAATAATGTTTTTTATTATTTTTGAGGGCTGTAGTGGGCGTGGTTAAATTTAAAAACAAACTTGATCTGCGTTTAACAAATTATAATGTTGTCTCAAAATTTAGTAGCTCTAGCTCTTATGGTCTCTGAGATCTGTGTGTTCTTATACGGACGGACAGACAGGCTAGATCGACTCGGCTGGTGATGCTGATCATTAATGTAAAATACCCCTGTACTCTATGGTTACCGGGTATAAAAATACATAACTCACTCAGAGTGCAACTAAATAAACTCTCGCTCGCTCCCGAGTGGAATTTATAAGCTGGCTTTGCTGCCTTGCTTGTTCATTGTAGGCAAAGCGTGGAAAAAGCGATAGAGAGACAGGGCACACTAATTTATACTAATATGCATAAAAGAGCTTTCCGAAAGGAAGCCAAAATTGCTTTCGCAACTGAAGAGAGTAAAATGTAGCATTTCTTTCGATTCTCTTTCGATTTCTGATTTATTTTAAAACCTTATCAATCTAGTAATCCTTTAAAATTTATTAATAAATGCCTTCCGCTTTCCATCTTTTGCAGATGTGGAGGAACTGTCGACAAAGTTGATGGCCAAACTGGCCGAGGTGCAGAGTCTGGACGGCGGTACGTTCTTCATTGGCAATGCGGACGCCTTGCGGGGACTGCCCAACTCGGCCGTGGTGACGGCCACCTCGGCGTCAGTTGTTGCCTCGCATGCAGCGGCGGCGTCGCAGTCGGGAATCTTCCAGCCGCAACACGTGCTGCTGCCTGGTAAGTAATCCAGATGCCCAAAAGGCATCGATTCGTAGGCACTTGAAGAACCCGGCAGGGAGCCAGGCGCAGCGGGACACGAACACGAGGGGAGAAGCCCTTTAGAGAAATCTCAAGGGATGGGTCACAGGGAGAGGGCGGGAAATTAGCATAGAACTAATGGGATTTGGCAGACCTTTTTTACTAGGCTCCCTATAGGGATTAAGTAGTACCTATTCCCTTTCTCATGTCCTGCTTTCTTCCTTCTCCCCTTGCAGAGAAGCGCGGCAAGCACCAGGAACGACGCATCCTCAAGGCGATCCAGCCGGGCAACGTGTACATCGAGGAGAGCAACGTGCCACCTGGCGGCTTCGGTCACGGCGTGGGCATGGGCATGGGCTTCCGCGGTGCTCCTGGCCACAAGAACTAAGCAGAGAACATACTTAAGGACTAAGGAATAAGTAAGAGGAGCCAACAACACCAGAACGATTGAGAACACTTTGTACATACAGCCGCTTAGAAAGGGAACCGAAACTATTATTATTTTTGATATATATACATATTATATGATATTATTAATCTTATTCTAATTATTACGACCATTTTTTTTTGTCCTACCATATAATTCAAATCGTTATGTTGACTTGTTTGTAGTTGGGGGAATCCCCATCGAGGCGGCGGCGGCGGCGGCAGGATGTTTTGTACATAGGGATGCGAGGGGAGGCACGATTATATGATTATGCTATATATATACTCGAGTACATATATGATTACCAATTTTTCTACTTAATGTAAATACTAAGGCGAATACGAACGCGAACGCTACGTAACGTAACGTAACGATAACGGAATGGAGCCAAAGCCAGGCAATATCGGCAGCATATCAGCCCTACTATATATGGACCTTATATAGAGGCGCGTATTGTTAACACACCCCCCATACACACACACACACAACACATAACCAAGTTAAAATATCAAGCATTTTCCGGCTTAAAATCGATTTAATTGTAATTGCTAATAATAGAACTACTTATAATAACGATTAAGTAATAAATAACTATAATGTTAGGGCGAAATGTTTATGTTCTAAGTGCTACTATCAGTGTGCAACGAGAATAAAAAGTTCTATGAATACAAGAGGTGTTTTTTTTAAGGGTTATTTGTATCAGGAATATCTGGCAAATTAATTACAGATTAAAATGGGTTTTTTGCATATTTTCTTAATTTGTAGTTTCCTTTTTCTGAAGAGAGAGATAAAGCATCATCAGTAACCACTACACTATTATAAAGCGTATATATCAGGAGTGCTATACACTGAGCATAGGAAATATATTTCAGGCAGCGCTGTTGGCACATGTACACTGTAAGCGCTTCGTGTTTGTTCGGGATTCTGTTAGCTTTGGGGCTATGTAAAAACGGCTTCGTATATATGTATATATTCAGGTGCCGCTGCTTTCGAGTAGCCTGGGAATATCCAGAACTCTAGGGGACTGGCACCAGAGTGTCTACAGTCCCAGCATCGTAATGGAAGTGTCGCCACGCAGCCATATTCTCCCTGCACATGCACCTCTGTAGCATGTCTAATTGCGTGTCTGGTGGAGATCTCTCCGGGAACGGGATGCACGGGGGAGCACACACAACTAATGGGAACGGCAAACGCGGGCCAGGAAACGTATTTCAGTGGAAATGGAAATGAAAATGAAAATGGAAATAGGCAGCCCCGTCCTCCGTGGCTCTGCCTTCTCCTCCTCCATCGCCTCGAGATCGTTGGGTGCATTTTTCATTTAGAATTTGCATTTTACGAGAATTGTCTCCAAGTTAACATTGAAAATGGCCAGCGACCGACGACCGACGACGGACAACGATGTGGATGTGCTTGTCGATGTCGATGTCGAATGCCTTTGCATTTATTAATGCTGCTTGCTTTGCAGTTACACAATCTTAAACGATTGCCGGGGGCTAACTACGTACAACAATGTGTTTGCCATTATTGCCGCCACTAATTCCCAATGAAATCCGACTGCGAAACGAGCAAAACATTTCCAATGAAAAGCAAATTCCCCCCCCCCAATCCCAATCCCAGCCAATCCATTGACCATTCCGCTCACGAAACGCGAGAGTTTCTGATTGGAGATTGCTGGATTCCGTCCATGGGTCCCCGGCTGGTTTGTTCCACAGCCATGGGCTTGATGGCCTGGTCAGCAGAAATTAATTAGCCGCGACGTGGCATAAATTAGCAACCGAACAGAGCAAGCCGGGCAGGAGCAGAAGCCAAAAGGGAAGAGTTCAGAGTCTATTGGCGAGATTGGAAAAGAGAAATTCAAAATTTTCCAAACTGCCCGAGCAAAGGATCCCGAATTTAGATACACTTTTAACCGGGCACCCATAGGATACATAAGTAAAATTTGTAGTACAATCCAATGATAAACATTGGAGTTATTAGACAATAAAGTTGCAGCCTTATATATCCATCTAGCTCGCACTCATCCCAGGTGGTTAGTCAAGTCTCGAACCGTGGTATCTTTTAACACTTTTGGTCGAATTTTACATCTAAATATATTGAATCCTTTGACTTCGATCTCTTTGATTTAATTAACTTAATTTTTGATATCTGAATACTTATTACCCATTCTTATTAGCCAAACCTATCGATTTCTTAGTAAAAATTTAAAGAATTAATATTTTAGATATTTTTGTATGCAAAAATCGATTTTAAATCGATTAACATTGAAGATTTTCAGACTTATCTATCGGTCGAATTACGCTCGATAACTCATTAAGTATACTCTGATCGATATCTTGGTAAAAATGGAAAGAATCAAAGTTTTACATACTTTTATAAGCAAAATTCGATTTTAAATCGATTAACATTGAAGATTTTCAGACTTATCTATCGGAAAAATTACGCTCGATAACTCATTAATAATACTTTGATCGATATCTTAGTAAAATAGAAAGAATCAACGTTTTAGATACTTTTACTTGCAAAATTCGATTTTATATCGATTAACATTGAACATTTTCAGACTATCGGAAAAATTAGGCTCGATAACTCATTAAGTATACTTTGATCCTTAATCTTTAACTACCTGATCAACTTATCCAATTTTTTGTTTATTTTCACCAAGAACTCTTTGATCAGAGCATCCTAAGTGCCTTCAATTGTTCAAACTTAAGAATTGTTTTGATTTTCATTTTTCTCAAACTTTGATCAGAACTTAAAAAGAACCTATAGATGTGCCAAAAATGTTGAATGCTTTTTATCTACTTCATTGCATCCTCAATAACTCAGTAATAAAGTGATTCAAATGGATATACGCTTTAACGCCCCAACTCCAAGTCCGTCGATATCCAGCTGGCGCCGTCAGTTCTGATTTCATTTTCCCAGCTGAGATGTGATACCAAGATGCTGTGGCACATGCTAAGCCCATTTGTGGTATTTTTAATATGCAGCAGGGAACCAGGAGAACACTCAGAGAAATCGTCTCTTAATTTAGGAGATTTTAGATCTTTATTTTAGTCAGAAGATTGCACCGCAATGAAGAAGTCATTTCCGAAACCGTAAATATATATATATTCTTGTTCCGTCTGTAAGTTAGCTTTCTTTATTGTTTAAAATTAATTTATATATAATTTTATTTAATTGAGAGTCTTTTATACGAATAAATATAGTTTTGTATTATTATTTAAGGCAATCAAGAAGCCGTACTGCTGCAAGACTTGAGTTGTGGTTGTGGCAAGCATGCTCATCAGGTTCAATATTATTCCTTTTACTTAAAGCAAATTCGAAACCTCCAAAGAATTTATTTTCAGTGCTCCAGGGACCAAGCAGCGGAAGAGGCGACGGCTGCCCTGTCGCAGCTGCTCGAGATGCACTTGAGCCCGATGGATCGTAAAAAGCCGGAAGGGCGGAAGGAAGTGGCCATTAGCCGGGAGAGACATCTCCAGATAGCAGATAGCAGATACAAGATACTAGCTACCAGATACTAGATACACTCACCCGCAGGCCCTGTGTTTGGTGTCGAAAATTAATTGGCAATTGCTGGGGGACGTGATGGCCAATTGCTCAATGAATCAAAAATAGCGCCACGAGCTTAGGCGGAGGAGAACTCTGGCGGGGATTGGACATTTGATTTGCTTCGGAATGCGCACGTCGCTCGCTTTTGTGGCTTTCTGGCACTTGGCCATCGGGCGAGCTGTCCAAATGTGGTCAGCAGCGCGTTTGATACGCTTTGCAGGCCCCCCTTTTTTTGGACTTTGGTGTTTCGGACTGAATGGTGATTGCGGGGGCGCTTTTGGCCCGCTTCCGTTGGCCGAGAAATGCGCCGTCCGCGGGCGGAAATGCGAAACGAAAATTGCAAAACGATCCGCTGGAAAAAAAAAAATAAGGGGGAAAACGTGAACAGCAGACGAGGGCAATTGATGGGAAAACCATGGGAAAACCAAACAAACACCAGGCCGACAGGAAGTGAGTTTTCCCGGCCGGAAGTTCTGCTGCCAAAAGAGAGATCGAGATGTTTTTGCGGGAGCTAAAATCCGATGGGTTTTCCAAGCTTTCCCGGAAAATGGTTCGGTTGCCTGCTAACCGAGTCCTGCACAGAAGTGAGCAACAGATGGCGTTCTTATAAAACATTGAGTTTATAAGAGTTTTCCTAGAGTTTTCCACAATAATCAAAGATCGAAAGAGCTAAAAAAAAAAATAAATAATCAAAGATCGAAAGAGCTAAATAAGGTAAACATTGAGATCCACTTTTTCCGAACTCGTCTGAACTCGTTAAAAACAATATTCAAGGAACCATTTAGAAATATTCGCGAAGAAGAGTTATTATAGAATTTTCTCTATGGATTTAACGAGAAAAGAATTTGTGAATCTAGTATTCCAGGTCACCAGGACTACTAGACCAAAACTCAAATTTTTTGAACTTTTCCTGCTTAAAAACGACCAAGTAGGCCTTGCGTATTGCTTCCGTATGATCCTGGTCTCGTTATAACCAAGTTAGTTCATAGCATATCCATTGCTAGCCGGTTACGCATCGTATTCGGAGTTGAAAAATTATTTTCCAAATATTTTCCCAAATTTTTCTACTAAAAAGAATTATTACAAAAAGTTTTCATTGCTTACCTTGCAAGCAAGGCAATCGGTCGTGGAAAAATATTAATAAGTTTTCTACCCAAAATTTCGTTGAGAAAAGTTCGCCTTTTGTTGATTCGTTTTTGTTAAATAATATTGATGGATCCTAAGAAGATGAAGCCAGCAGGCGTCAATAAGGACGCTCCTTATCCAGAGATGGAGCTCGATATACCGACTGCTTTAGAGGATTTGGACATACGCTTGATCTTGGCTTCGGCTCCAGAAGAAGATAAGGAGAAGCTTCAGGAGAAGCTCATGGAGGAGAAGATGCGCAAGGAGCAGCTCATGGAGATGCTAAAGGAGAAGCTCAAGGAGAGGGAGGAGAAGGAAAAAATGGAGAAAATTGAGAAAGAGGAGGAGGAGGAAAACGAGGAGATAATCGAATATGAGTTCGGGTTGGAGGCCTTGTTCAATCCGAAACGCTTACATCCTCGCGTTGAGGCTCTGATCTACTGGCGTGATATAGAGAAGTCCGGCATGGTCTTTGTTCCCGGCCTGATTGCCCTGATGGCCTTCGCCCAATTCTCGACCCTGGGCCTCCTCTCCTCCTTTCTGCTGGCCGCCTTGCTCGGCTCCTTTGCCTTGCGTGTCTACGCATCCGTGATGCAGGTCATCAACGCTCCCGAACAGCGCGGAGATCAACAGATCCAGGAGTATCTGGAGCTAGATTTGACGGTGTCGCAGGAGCGCGTCCAGAACTTGACCGGCGTGGCCGTAGATCGCATCAATTACTTCATCGCCCAGATGAAGCGCTTGTTCTTGTTTGAAGACCTTTTCGAATCGTTCAACTTTGGCATTACCCTGGGATTCCTATCCATCATTGGACGCCTATTCAATGGCATGACTCTGGTTATCTTGGGTAAGCTTGTAACCGAGTCGCAAGCTCCTGATATCCGATTAATTCCCGTATTTGCACAGCCTTTGTCTTTGTATTCACCTTGCCCAAAATCTACGAGACCAATAAGGAGGCCATCGATGCTCAATTGGATTTGATTCGCGTCAAGTTGACCCAGGTGATTGAGCAGTAAGTGTGGATGCTTCAGAATGTATCGGAGCTCCCAACTAAGTGATTTCTTCCTTGCAGGATCCGCGGGATCGCTCCGAATGACAGCAACGTGGTGGCTATTCCTGAAGACGACGAGTAAAGAGTCGGCCCTTGCGCCCTCAAATACAAATAAACAAAAAAACATGTTTATGGAGCATTATCTGCAGCGTTTTAATGCTCATCCCCAATCACAATTATCCAAATTTGTTAATGTTGTAATAAATAACTGCCAGCGCCTATGGCGTTAATGCTTGTTAAAAACTATTTTAAATCTATTAAGAGAATGAACCAAGGTTTTAATTGGCGACTTCTTCTAAGGCTGCTATGTACTAGAGGTGGAGAACTATCGATAGTCGGCGGCATCGATAGCGAGCGATTGTTTTGTGATTTTCTAACTGTTAAATGTTAAAGCTATTAAATGATATTTAATAAAATAAAAGTACAGTTAATTTGTAGCTTATCAATTATTTAATTAATAAAACATGTCATTTTAGCTATTTTTTAAACTAAAAATAAATGTAAGTAGCTTAATTGTAAAGTCAAGAGTTCTTATTGAGAAACAATAACATGTTAATGTTTTTTTTCCACTTTTAAATATGAATATGATTTTTTTTTGTGATGTGCAATGCGATGTGCTCAACTATCGATAGTGCAGGGCTGCCACCCATGGCGGCTCGATAGCACCACACCATCGATAGTGTCTAATTTTTGTGGGGAAACAAAACATCCATGTTGATAAGTCACGTCACTAGAGTAAGGGAAAACATTTTTAATTTATTTAAGAGCATTTTTTTTTTCTTGAAAACATCAATAAAATGTTTTTTCCAACGATGTTTTTTATTTAAACATCGATGTTTCTCCACCTCTAGCGTGTGGAGAACTGTGTTAACAGTTCGAATTCGATTAACAAGCGACTTTCAGAGCTATCGACTATCGGACCTATCAAAAGCGTCATCGAATTAGAACAATTTTGAAAGTTCCCCCCCCTCCCCGCCAAGGTTTATTATTTAGTTATAACTTTAGCTTTTCTTACGAAAGTTTTTATCTTGAGAGGGTATCAATGTTCAAATGAAACAATATAAGTGTTTATATTTGTAAAAAATTTATAATATGCAAAAAAAGGTATACAAAGAGAAAAAAACAGAGATATAGTCTGTTGTCCTGTTGAAGAAATCCTCTTAGAGGACAGTATTCCGGCATCCCACGACCATGGCCAGCAGGGTCATGCGAATGTACATGCCGTACTCCGTCTGGCGGAAGTAGCCAGCCCTGGGATCCGAGTCATCATTAATCTGAATCGGACGTGGTGCCACAGTCCCCAGTGCCACAGATCGAATTCTTTCGTCGCTCATCATGCCATGTCTTCCGCCTTTGTCTCCGCATTGCGTCAGAGTCAGAGTAGGTATCCATCTGCGACAGAGGAGATTTATTACGGAATTCAATTCGGAACCACAAACTCACCTTTATGCCGCTGACAGCGGCATGGCGATTCAGGCTGCTAGTGGCCGGAACCTTTGTGGATGTTGAAGGATCTGAACCTGAAGCTGAATTGCCTCCGCTGATCTTAGTAGCTCGTGATACAGCGAGTTCCGCCTCCATCTTCGTGACCATATCGTGCAGGGTGCACACCTTCTCCTCCAGGTTGCGCTTGTCCTCCAAAAGGCTTGATATCGTGGAGCTCATGCGTTCCATCTCCGCCAGGAATCTGGTCTCCTTGGATTTCTGAAACACACAAATTAAACGTACCATCTGGGAAATTACAAGTTCTAATTAGTTTACCAATTCAGAGCATGCCTTCTGCTCATTTTCCAGCTGGCTCTGCAGGTTTGCCACCTTCTCCTGGAGGTTGGAGGACACTCCAGTGGACTCCGGTTTTTCGGGCTCAGAGGGAAGGGAAGGGATTGTTTGCTCCTCCTCCGGCTCCCGCTCCAGCCTGGCTACTAGCTGACTCAGAGACTCTTTCAGTCTGGCGTTCCTCTTCTGCAGCTGCTCGATAAGCAGATCGGCGGCTTCATCGGATGATATGACTTTCATACTTCGCTGAGCTTCGTTGTACTCCACTCGCTCTTTCAGGGTTCCTACCTCGACCTGCAGTCTCGTGTTGTCCGCTCGGAGCTGCTGGCACTGCTCCTCAGAGGCACTCGAAGTGTGTCCGAGTTGCTCGTACTCCTCCTGCAGCTTATGGTACTTCTGCTGGATTGTCTGGAAGTCTGCCTGAAGGGTCTCGATGGCTTCCTGTTGATGCTGCCTCTGCAGCTCCAAG
>VNJO01004872.1:0-89101 GCA_008042535.1 Drosophila tani
TTTGGTATTCAATTCAATTCAAGAGCAGCACGGACCAAGGACCTGAACCTGCTTCTGCTGTGATGGATAGGATGAACGCTTTATTGTGTCTTTATTTATTTTTATAATTTTTTTTTTTAATACGACAATCTTTGTTTTATTTACTTTAATTAGTTTGATTTGGTATTCAGGACCTGAACCTGCTGCTGCGATGGATAGGATGAACGATTTATTTGTATTTTGGATAAAAACTTTATCTAAGGTTTTATGTTGAAGATGTCTGATGTCTTTGTATTATTTATTTTATATTCCTTTTAATAATTATTTGTATTGAAATGCTTTTTTCTATATTCTCTTTAGTTTGGTTTGGTATTCAATTCAATTCAAGAGCAGCACGGACCAAGGACCTGAACCTGCTTCTGCTGTGATGGATAGGATGAACGCTTTATTGTGTCTTTATTTATTTTTATAATTTTTTTTTTTAATACGACAATCTTTGTTTTATTTACTTTAATTAGTTTGATTTGGTATTCAGGACCTGAACCTGCTGCTGCGATGGATAGGATGAACGATTTATTTGTATTTTGGATAAAAACTTTATCTAAGGTTTTATGTTGAAGATGTCTGATGTCTTTGTATTATTTATTTTATATTCCTTTTAATAATTATTTGTATTGAAATGCTTTTTTCTATATTCTCTTTAGTTTGGTTTGGTATTCAATTCAATTCAAGAGCAGCACGGACCAAGGACCTGAACCTGCTTCTGCTGTGATGGATAGGATGAACGCTTTATTGTGTCTTTATTTATTTTTATAATTTTTTTTTTTAATACGACAATCTTTGTTTTATTTACTTTAATTAGTTTGATTTGGTATTCAGGACCTGAACCTGCTGCTGCGATGGATAGGATGAACGATTTATTTGTATTTTGGATAAAAACTTTATCTAAGGTTTTATGTTGAAGATGTCTGATGTCTTTGTATTATTTATTTTATATTCCTTTTAATAATTATTTGTATTGAAATGCTTTTTTCTATATTCTCTTTAGTTTGGTTTGGTATTCAATTCAATTCAAGAGCAGCACGGACCAAGGACCTGAACCTGCTTCTGCTGTGATGGATAGGATGAACGCTTTATTATTGATAAAAAATTTATCTAACGTTTTAATTTAAATTGAAGATTTCTGATGTCTTTGTATTATTTATTTTATATTCCTTTTAATAAAATTTTTTTATTGAAATGCTTTTTTCAATATCCTGTTTTTATTTATTTGTGATCCTTATTAATAACTAGCAGCTCGTGTTCTTATTGTTGTTGTTTTCTTGTTCTCATCTGTCTCGTTTTGAATGGACCTCGTAGCTAAGACTAAAATCGCAATTTAATTTTATTTATTTAACTTTAATTTGTAATATTTTTTTTTTCCATTGCAAAGCGACACAAGTAATTGTATTGCTCTCCAAAGAGCTGGACTTATTGGGTTAATCCTCCAACCGAAGTTGACCTTGGAAAGGACGCCCAGACAGACGGAATCTGTTCAAGGCAAACGGGTCACCATAGAAATCATCAAATTGCCATTAAAATGTGCTCTGATTTCTGATAGCCTTGGGACAGTCGTTATCCTTATCATACCCGTTGATGTTATTGTGGTTGTAAAATAAAATAATAATTTCAAAAGCCAAAAGGGTGGGGGAAGGGAAAAGCACAAGAGCAAGCGCAAACACGCGGCGTATACGCGATATACCGTGCCCTGTAGGGTGGCATCAGAAATCTGGGTCAATTATTGCCAGCCAGCTTTTTTGCCCCCTGTTTTTTTCCTTTTTATTTTTGCATATTAAAAAGCAATGCACACACACACAAAGTGTCAAAAGCTGCCTGTCTGCGTCGGGTTGGGGGTGTGTGTGTGTGTTTTCCGAAGTGTTGTCACTATTTGGCATTTAATTTCAAATGACATTGGCTACATCGGCAGGAAACATCGAACCCAAAGCAGGTCCTTTGCTTGTAACAGGTCGTACAACAATATGCAAATATATTTACACAGGGACAGGTAGGGATTTATTCAAACACGGAGGATTTTTAAGGATTTTTTATTGAGTTGGGAAATTTCTAGAAATTCAAGGAAGTTTATAGCTTAGGAAAGTTTTAAAACTAGGCAGTCTTGAAAAAATATATATATATTTACTTTTAGAGAGCTTGGTTTATTAACTGAATATAAAACGATTTCTTGTTGTTTTTACGTTATAAAAAAAAGGACATAAAAATATATATGTATATAAAAAATCACAATTATTTTTCAGTAAATTAAACTTATGAGAAGTTCTTTAAACAAAATCTTCTCTTTATTTCCCCTTATTGTTTTTAAAAGTCAGACTAAACTTATAAAAATTGTGTTAAATATTGCTGGAAACTTACAAACAAAACCCAAAATATATTGATATTTAAATTAACTAATCAATAATAAGAAACCGTTAAATTATAATTGGGTAATTTGTAGTAATTAAACTTGGAAATGATGGTTAAATATCCTCAGTTTGTAATAACTCTTAAAGAGTCTTATAATTCAAAGTACAACTTAATAATTATATCAAAGTTGCATTGAGGTGTAAATAATTATATCAAAGTTGTATTAAATATCTATTTATTGTAGTTCCTTATAATTATACAAAAAAATTTCCCTCTATCAACTCCCTATATATAGCTTTCTTAATAGTTGTTAATCGACTTTAAACACTCGCTCATTTGTAAGTTGAGAAGTTTCGGGCAAGGTAACGACGTTCCACGTGCGTTGAACTTTCATGTATGTGTATATTATTTTCCCTCGAGTGCCGTGGTGTGAGTCTGCGCAGGAACTAACCTAACTCAACTTGCCGTCATGTTGTCGTAGGTCGCGAGCACACGTAAACCATACAACCTCAGGCACGACTACCAGCACAGGAACAGGATGTAAGCCAAGTAAAATGGCGACGGCAGAGCCGCCATGTTGCACACAAGCTCACAAGAAGGCATTCACACAGATACGGCATATACTAATCACTGGCAAGAATCGGAATCGGAATGCTATTGATTGACCTGAAAACACAGACACCACCAAGTTGCAAACTCACATTTAAAATGCAGCCGAAATCGCAGCTGCCTAGCCGGGTAAATATTAATAAGCCAACCAGAGGTTAAAAATAATTACCAAAGTAAATTATTAATAGGTAAGTGATTTTTAATGGGCTGAGTTAGTGATGAGTGATTTTAATTGGTTTAATAGATAACGGGTAAGTCGTAATAAGATAGATTACGGTTTCAAAGGGCACTTCGCATTCATTTTTACCTTTGAAACATAAAAAAATCTAGGCTAAACTATATATAGTCTTGTAATAATATTGATAGTTATATAAAATTGTATATGAAATGTTTTTTTTTAAAGAATTTTTTAATAATTTATAAACGGAATAAAATCAAGACCAATATTATTATTATTATTATTTTATATTTAATTTCATTTTTAATTTGAGAGAATATATGCTTAGATTTTGTGCCTTACCTTCGCCTTCTTCGCCGGTTTTCGCTTCGCTCCATTTCGACAACTGGACATGGGAATGAAAAAGATAAGTAGTTACAAATTAGTTAGTTAGTTAGTATGGATGTTAGTCATATATTAAACATATACAAATTAAAAAAAAAAACATATTTTACATGCTAGCTACCACAATATTAGATATTAGAGCATAATCAACACACTCAGTATTCGCATGATTTAAATAATGTAATGATAAATATATATGATCAATTAAACCATCAATTTTTTTAATTAATTCCCGTATTCTTGAGAGTATTTATCACAGTAAAAATAGTTATATGGGATAATAATTGAACACTTATTTCTTATCTAATCTGCTTAATAATTGATATGCAACCTCTAAAAAGTTAAACACACGTTTAAGAAATTTTCAAGATTCTAAATGTTTTCTTTCCTTAACTTATTACATAAATGTACTGTTAATTTAATTTGCCATAAATCCATTTCCCCCATCGCCATTCCAGACCCTTAAAATTGATTAGCTTGCTTGGAGATCCATCATCAGAAATTGATAGATTCCGCCTTGAACATTTTGTCGAATTTCCTGCACCGCTTGGACCTTGGGAGCCGCTCACCTCAGCAGGTTGCAGCTGCATTTGCCGCCCGCCATCCGCAGCCGCCAAAAACAAAGCAACGACCTTGACATCATCTGTGGATGCTGCTGCAACCAACAGCAGATAATTAAATGTCAAGACTACGAGTTACACGAGGGAAGGGATGTCCAGAAGGGGTCTCGACTTCATGGCCGACCAAAAACATGCGGCCACAAAACATGATGCCCACACAAGCTTAGGGGGTGGGATAAAAAGAGACTTCAACTGAGGAAAAAATTAATTTAAGATCAAAAAAGTACTTAAATCCTGGAACGTCAACCCACATAATGGCAACTGCTTAATTTTTTTATTTTAGAGGAAATGAATATAAATCTTTTGGCAATAATATGTAAACTTCAAGTTAACAAGTTAAGAAATATATATTTTTTAATAAATATAAATATTCATTTTGTATACACATTTATTCTCTCTCTGTGCAAAGGCTAGAGTCATTTCCTGGCGCCCGAGGAGGAATTCAGGTTCAGGAGTGTCGCTTCACCTCCAGCGAAGGCTGCTCTTGCATCCGGCTGCCGCACATTTGGAGGCTGCTGCAGGCAAAGTGGAGATGGAGGGAACCACAGGAGCAAAAGGGGGCAAATCTGGCATACATTCCTTCGAGTGTCCTTGTGGCGGGCAACAAACGCCAACGACTTGTGGCTCCTTATGCACAGACGCAAAGTGCGTGTCCTTGCAAACTGCAGCTGGCAGAGACAACGTCGAGGACGCAAAAACAACAATAATAGTAAAGCAAAAACAACATTAGCCGAGGCAGCAGCAGCAGGACATAGCAACACCGAAAAGAAGAAGAAACCCGGACAAACACTCCACAAATTGCAACACTCGACATGTAAAGGGAAAAAAAAGGAAAAGAGACTAAACTATAAAATAATAAGGCACAGACTATTGGTATCTTAATTAATACTATAAAATAAAAGTATCATAGACTCAAAATTCTTTTCTTAGCATCTAAACACCTTTAAATCTTCCCTTTTCAGCAAATAATTATACATACCAATATTGCACCCATATCAGCTTGCAGTAAGGGTATTCCAAGAAGTCTCTGTCCCAACCTGCGAGACTTTCCAACTTTGTTTTCATACAGTTTCTGTTTTTGTTTGCGGCAGTAACTTGAGTCTGAAGATGAGGCTGAGGATGCAAAAGGATGCAAGCCAAGGCAACGCCAAACTATGTACTTGGGTCCATTTTCAACCCATTCCACCAGCCAGCATTCCTTCTTTTTTTTTTTTGGAGAAGGCCAAGCGCGAGCTGCTTGAGAAATATGCATAGTTCAAAGTGCATAAAGGGGTGAAACCGTACAAATCAAAATGCAAGAAAAAGCATGTGAAAACGCAGGACGGCATTACGTATACGCTGTGTTGTCAGCAATTAAAGGGCGAACTTTGGCGAGGAGCAGCTGTTGTTGCCATTCCGTGCTGTTGTTGCAGCTGTTTGTCGTTGTCCTTGAGCGCCTTCTAATTGAGGGCAGTGCACTCGCTTTGCGGTGACCCCAAAGGCACCCCTTTTTTGTCCCCCTTTTTGGCCCTTCTTTCACCCCTCCGCTTATGGGCTTAGTTTTTGGCTTAAAAGCTCCTTAACTGTCCACAGAGCCTTGCTACCCATTCAGTTTTTATAAATGTGGCCATACAAAATAGGACTGATGCTACATTTTTAAAATAACATATTATTTATAGTCAAGATTTATAAGAAAATCATACAAAATTATATATATTATTAAAAAAGAATTTAAAAACTAATTTTGTTATCCTTCTTTCTTTCCAAATCACCTTTTTACATTTTCAAACTTTTTCGCTTCTTATAGATGCTTTGTCGCTACTTCCTTTAATTTTTTTTTTATTATTATTTTTTTTTAATAAATAAGCTTATTTAAAAACTCTCTTTTTTGGAGTTCTCTTGCTAAGTTTAATTTAAGGATACATGTAAATCAAATATTTTATTTTGTATTCATATACGATGCATTTTAAGCTTCTGAGTAATCAAAACATATTTTAAACTAAATTATAATTTACCTATTATTATTAGAATTCTTATTAATACAATTTAACTTTTTTTTTTACTTTTTATACACATAAACTAATGCAAATAGTTCTTAAGGATCTTAAAGATTTGTTACTATTATCTTGACCTCGCCTATATACTTTTCGCTTGGACTGTTATATTTCTTAGTGTGAGTTTAAGGGCAGATTTGTATGCGCGTGTATGTGTGCTTCCGTTGGGGGTGCAAAATGCAAATGAATCAAATTTCTTCCATGTGTCCGCCTTTTGCATTCGTGTATTTGTGTTTTTTGTTTGTTTGTTTATTTGCACGGAACAGCACACTTGCAACTGTATGCACCCTATACACACACACACACACACACACGCACAAATACTGTTGCACTCGGAAACACACACCCATAAATGGCACACAGACACGCACTCTCACCGTTGCACACCTGAAAGTAGGTTAACTCGTTTTTACGGTTCAATTTTTTACAGTAATGCATGAAACGTGACGAGCAAAAAATTGCTAACAAAAAGATATATATACATATATACATATATGTATATATATATTTTTTTTTTTTGAATACCATAAAGACAAAGAAAAGATCGATGGTCATGAACATAAAGTGACTTCGATTTTGGGAACGGGAAAAGACTACAGGTTAAACAACATGTGTTCTGATTGAAAGATTGATAAAATAATTACTAAAAAGACTTTTAGAATTATATATGTACGTATCATATTTGTATTTCTTTGTTATCTATTTTTAAATCATTTCCATTTCCATCAACACATTTCATTTAAAAAAATAGGCATATTTTTCATTTGAAAGAAGGATTTGCATCAGGGTTATGTCTGCCAATTTTATGTTCTGTTGAAGATTCAGTTCAATAAATTAAACAAATTTCATACATAAACATTTGCCATGTATGGTTCTTATTAGGAAAACTATTAGCTCATTGATTTTCAATAATTGGAAATAGATCGTTCTATCATTTTCTAGAATACTAAATTTATTAACTAAATATATTTGAGTTTAAATCAAATCTTTTGTTTGGAAACTCTAACTCTTACATGTTCTCTAAACTTCAAGCAACTTATATCTTTGAAATTTTGTTTAAAAATCCTTGAATTTCTTTGATTTATTATGCAAACCCTATTAAGTTAACATTAATAATTCAAAGGAATCGCAACTGATTTAATTCCACAAAAACTAATCGAATTATCTTTATTACTTTCTTTGAATTAATATTTGGCTGACCCCATGCGCCTTTCTCACTTTAATTAAGTTAAATCAAACACAAGTTTCGAGAGCAACAACTTCAGCTGGTTTGGAAAACTGAAAACTAGATGGAAAGTCTCTCGTTGCACTGCTGCGACCTTCTCCTCTTGCCTAATGAAACCCCTTCTCAATATGCCGCCTGCAAGCCAACTTGGAAATCGAGAAACTGGTACAAGTGGACACTGAAGAGTCATCGACAGGACTATGGATGGGGATGCAAATGCAGATGAGAATAAGAATGAGGACGTGAAACGACCCCACCTGGACAAAGGGTCAAAGGCCACTGGGCAAACAATGGCAGCAGGACCAGCAGCAGCGTAGTAATAATCCTGGCAAACAACCAGCTCACTCCTTTATTTGAAAAGGGCAAACAATATAATAATAGTTCTTAATACAACAATGACGGTTGAAATTGAACTCTTATTAAATTATATTTCAATGGAACCTAATTAATTATTAGGGAACCTCTAAGTTTAACTGATAGTTATTTAAATATATTTTTGATTTAATCAAATATTAAAAATTAATACAAATATTTATAATAAACTCTTGAATTAAATCAAACTTTTACTGATTTCTTTGTGACAAGCTCTTTCATAGCTAATTTATTAACTAAATATATTTACTAAACATTTAATAGTAATCATAACACTTTTTTGCGTGGATGTGTCATATCTTCACTCACCTTGAGTTGAGATTTCCTCTTGAGGGCGGCAATTGAACGAGTTTGCTGTCGTAAAACCTCCAGGGCAGATGCAGAGGTCGAAAATCAAAACGAAATTGAAAACTGATTCCGGCGGAAAAAAAATAAATCTGAAATCAATGAAATGAAAAGCGTGAACTCGAAAACTCTCACGAAATACAATTTTTGTTTTTACAATATTTGTTCCGTTTTTTTTTTTTTTTTTGTGAAAATTGTATACTCTAGCAATGGGTTATATAAAAAATTGTAATAGGTAATAGATCAAAAAATCGCTACAATTAATGGCTATTTTTGAATAGTTATCATTCTAAATAATTTAAAAAATTAAATTATTCCTAAACACCACGCCCATTCGAGTAATATACAATTTAATATGAATCAATAATAACAAAATATATCCAATTTATGTCTTTATTATTAATTAAAGTCCAATTTCCACACATTCAAGTTAATCCAATAAAAATATGTTTTGTATATGGGCAAATCCCAGAAACAGTCCACCAGCGACCAATTTTTAAATTTCACATTTTGTTATTTTTCTTTATAAGGAACATTAAAGTAGATATAGAATTTTAAGAATTTAAAGCAAAAAAGAAATTTCGATCATTATAAATGCACAAATTTTTATCAAATCCAGCCCAACCTCTTTGTGTGCACTTGTATGCCAAAAGTTAACATTTTTCAAAATTCCAAATTTGACATTAATGTTAACACAGTGAATTGGAGCAATAGTAGTCTTATTACTTAACTTATGTTCTTTAATTTTAGTGAAAAACAAAAATGATTTTTCTTTTACAAAAATTTAAATTTTAATTTGAAAGTAGTGCCCTATCGCTGTAGCGTGCGACACGAAAAAACCGTTTTTTTTATATAGCTAGTCTGTTTTTTTTTTTTTTTTGATTCCACTTAATTTTTAAAACATAATTATATTGTACTTTAATATACATAAAAAATAAAAATTATGTATTTACATGAATATATATTTTTTTGCACATTTATGCTTGTAGCGTGCGACACTTTTTCAATTCTACCCAAAAACTGTATTTTTTTTTTCTTCTCACTTTGCTTGCTTATTCACGTACTGATAAGAAGAGCATCAAATTTGAAGATTAAATACATAAATGCCCATGACTTCATCAAATTGGCAAGGAAAAATATACCTAGCATTTACATTTAGTATGTAAGTAGCACTTACATTCGAAATACCACAAGTTCTCTGCTGGAGAGATGGGCTCACGTATCGAGCATACCGGGAATTAAAAGCAATTATTATTTTGCATCATATGAGGAGAATGCATTGTTAATGGCGTTTACGGCAGACTCAAAAATTAAGAAAATTAATTTGTAAACATTGAACATTTCTTTATATATTATATATTGGTATGAATAAAAACGGTTAATAAATCGTAATATATCAAAATAATTGTTAAGCACATTTATAAATATAATAAATAATGTTTTGTTTAAATAAAAAGATTTTTGTCTTATGTTAATGGCAGTGGAAAAAGTGTAGCGTGCGACACGTAGCGTGCGACACAATGGGTTTACGGCTTTTCTAAAAATCCGTAAACATTATTAAGACCAAACGATCGGTTTTTGTCTTCTAATATTCTTAACTTTCTTTAGGATATTAACTTTCATAGGGTTCATGTTGCATAATTCGCTAAAAATTGCGTTTGAAATGAAAATTTTGAAACCAACTTCCACTTTGTGTAGCGTGCGACACGTCACAATTTTATCAATTATTTTCAAAACAGTGACTCCAGTGAAATTGAACCTTATACCCTCCGAAAGTACTCTCAATTCACTCTAAACAAATAACAAAAGTTTACGGTAAATCTTAAAAAAAAAAACCCAAAAATTGATTTTCATTAGCTAAAATCGTGCGAGTGTAGCGTGCGACACGTGGGATTTGCCCATATTTAGAATTTGTTTAACTTATTCCAAAATAGCCAGAGCAGCCCGAATTTTCCTTCAACTCCAATTATACGCTAAAGATTTTCCCATTTCTTTTTTTGCTTAAATTGTTAACGTCGGAACGGCGCGAAAAAGATGAAAAACATTTTGTGTTTATGAAATATAAACAATTTAGCCAGCAAGAATCGCTTTCAATATTTCTCATTTAATTTGCATTGATTGGTTTGTTTTGGCTTTAATTGCACGTTTTTGACTGACTTATTGTGTGTGGGCGATGCTTTAGCGTTTAGTCAATTTTCCGATATTTAAGAATAATTGCGAATATTTTCGTGGGTTTTCTCTTTCACTTTTTCGAATAACCTTGCGCAATTTGAAACAATTTTAAAGGGGAAACAACACACTCGGGCGGCAAGGGACTGCATTTTATACTGCATATTTCCGTTACGTGCCGTGCAACCGGAAGTGCACACACTCACACTCACACACTGGCTAGCAAATACCAACACAAGTACACTCAAGTGCAGGGGGGTTTTCTTTTTTTGTCCAAAGTAGTTTGGAAACTTTTTTAAGGGGGTGTTTGACCCATAAATGAATTTATGCCAATTTAGAAAGCCAAATAACAATCGAGGGACCAGCGGGGGAGGAATTAAGAAAAGGGTGCCCGGGGGGGCTTATGGCGGAGGGGTCGGGGGCGTTGGCTAACCAATTAAAACATGTTTTTTTTCTTCGTTCTCATGGGGGGTTGTTGTTTATTTGCTTGATATTTCCCCCGAGCTTGTGTTAGAAGTTGTTTTTGGCCAGCATAACCGGATATATTTGTGCAATTATTTTAATGGCCTAGACACCAACACAAACACACACACACAAACACACAGAGTTGGGGATATATTTCCTCGACAAGCCCTCTTTTTCATTTGAAATTTACTTTTTCGTTTGCTTAACAACGTTTTTCTTTTTTTTCTCTCACTTTTGATAATGGGAAATATATATATTTTTGGGTTTTGTATTTATTTTTCTATGTTTCCCGTTGGGCTCGTCGCTGCTGCTTTGCCGAGTTTTCCGTGCGCCTTGGCCAGCAGTCGACTTGCAACTGAGCGAGTGGAGAACTCGAAACAGCTGAAAAACTGCAAGGACTCCCGACCCCTTGATCCGATCCCAACCGAATCTTGCAGCCCTAGACGAACTCTGAACCGAGTGACTATATGTATATGGTGCCGGGCGAGGGGGCTGTCCCATTGATGGTGGCCCCAAAAACTCAATGAATGCGACAAGCCGGCTGAAGGCGACGCAAGGCGCATGTGTCCTGTAGTAAAACGACGGCAAGGATAATGAACTCTCAGCCAAGTGCAGGTCGCTGGTTGGGCGGTGAATTCGAGGAGGGGCCGGTCGCAATAAAATGCGCGGGGATAGTCTAAATATTAATATATTATTTAAATAAAGAATTTTAAATATTGAATTCCGCTTTAATTAACAAGTTCTCAGCTATTTTCATACTTTCTTCAATTTTAAATATTGGCGCCTTAATGAAAACCTCACTTACCAACACTTACCAGCTCGGCAGCCAAATATTGAAAAAATACCAAAGAACTTAAAAAAAATCGTGGTAGTTTTGATTTTTCAAGAAACGGTTACACTTCGAAAAGACGTTGCAAAATTTGTGTGATCCTTTCTCGGAAAATTAAAAATATCACGATTCCTTTGAAGCTCTTTGGTATTTTTATTATAAGGCAGACGGTCACACTGACGGTTTTGTTTTGATTTCCATGTCCATGTCCTCCTCCGGATTTCGCGATGCTGAGCGAAAACCAGGACACTGAGGACGAGTGCGAGGAGTTCATCGCGAGCCGGAACCTGCGCTGCAGCCTGGCCGGATGCCCATACCGGACGAACAGATCCCACAACCTGTGGCGTCATGAGGAGCGGCACAAGCGCTGCACGGCAGAACCGAAGCCATTTGGCTGTCCCGTCTGCATCTACAGCTCTGATAAAATCGGAAACCTGAAGCGGCACGTTGCCATAAGGCATCCCGACGCGGCGCCAATCGAAGAAGATCCGGATGGGCCGGAGATTCAGCTGCCGCTGCCCGCTGAGACCCGCCACTTTAGGATTCAATGCCAGGTGATGGGCTGCCGGTATGAAACGAATCGAGCGTACGACCTGAAGCGTCACATGTCTGTGCACAACAACGTCGAGAAGAGCCACAAGACGTACAAGTGCTCGCTGTGCATGTACAGCTCGGATCGGTAGGTATTTTAATGGACCAGGACTGAAAGGTCCATTATATCCATTATTTTCTATAGGAAGGCGAACCTAAAGCGGCATCTGGAACTTCGACACTCTGGCATCGAGGGCACCATTAAGACAGCCGATGAGTTGAGGGAGGAGCAGCAGATGCTGGAGGAGCGGACGCAGCACGAGGCGGTTCTCAATGGGTTGATAGAGGATCTTGACGAGGTCGATGTACAGGTCAATGAGGAGGAGGAGGAGACAAAGGTGGAACCGCCGCAGGTCAAGATAGAATATGTGTACGAGCAGCAGCTGGCTGAGGATCCTCCCCTGATCACGATATCCACGTGCAAGCCACCGATACTCCAAGGCGACATCAGCGACAAGCAAGTGATTGTAAGTTAACCGAATTAATGCATATTGGCTCGCTCTCTCTTGCTTATTTTTGCTTGTGCCTCGCCAGGCTGTCAACGTGAATGGTCAGCTGCGTTGGTTCCAATCAATTGATCCGCCGCCTGGCGTTTCCTCTAAACTCCAACTGGCCCTGGAGGAGCAGGAACAGCAGGCTGCCGAGGCCCAGCAGCAAATGGACGAGCTGGACGATGAGTTGGCCTTGTCCCTGGCCGAGCAGGATCAGGAGGAGGAGCTGCTTGTGGAAATGCTAACCGAAGACCAGCCGGCGGCAAAGGATCTGGCGTGGAGTTTGGTGGCGGCGGAGGAGGCTGCTGCGGTAACTCCCAGCCAGAATCAGAAGGAAGATGCAGACTTCCCCATTTGGTGGGACGATGGCGAATATACAAAGATGCACAAGAATCAAACGTTTCGGGATCTCCGGCGTAAACTCTCAAAGGCGACTGTGCAACGCATCCTGCGCGACATCTATGACATATACTACAAGCCCTTCAAGGAGGAACGCAAACAGTTCGAGGTGTTCCCGATCAAGGACTCGTGGCTTTGTGCCACTCGAATGACACGCATGCAGATAATTAAGGACATGTACTCGAAACAGGTCACATGAGGTGGAAATTAAGCAATAAAAAGTATTTTATTCATTACCATCAAATTCTCTACAGGATTTTTCTTGGATTTTTAAAAGTAAAATTCAGTAAAATATAAACTTTTTCGGTTTAAAGATTTGTTTAATGGATTTTACTAGAGCTGTAAAACCATCGATAGTGCTCTTACTCGATATTTTCGATAGTGATAGTCCAAACCATCGATAATATCGATACTATCGACAAAATAAAATGGGTTTTAAAAAATTTACTTTGCTTAAACAAACCAAATTAAATGGCATAATTTATTTAAGATTTTATGTAATACAAAAATGAAAGAAATTTTATCACAATTACTGTCTATATAGATTATATATAAAAATAGTTTTTGATATTAATGATTGGAAATTAAAGAAAAATGTTTTGGTCCGTTCTTAAGAATATACAAATTTAAGATTATATTTATTTGCAAAAACGTGTAAATTTTATACGAATTCAATGATTAACTGCTAACGCGATGTATCGATGGTGAAAAAGAACAATCGATAGTGACGCGGAGCACAACACCATCGATAATATCGATAGTATCGTCGATAGTTTTACAGCTCTAGATTTTACATCAAATATTAGATTTCTGACAATTTTCAAGCCTGACAAATAAAGTACAATTTGCTGACACAATTGTAGTCATGCATGTCACCCTCATCCATCGCGATGCAGTCCTCCATGAATATGTTGGGCTGATTCCTGCCCCACTTAATATAGGGGACCACTGTGCCGGTGGCCGAAGATGTGTACTCGAACTTATTGGCCAGATTGGTAATGTCCAGCCAGAAGCCCGTGTTGGCCGGTGCATTAACCTTCTCTGCGATAGCCACGCGCTCTTCCTCGTTTTGTATGGTCGCCAGATGACCGCCCATCCGGCGGCAGGTGTCGGAGGCAGCAAACCAATTCAACTTGAGGTTCCTCTCGATGTAGAAGAATCCGTGGCCGCCGATCTGTTGAAAGTTCGGTGGGATGTACCTGTTGGAGCCTGTTGTTGAGTTCTGAGAACTGGAGAGTCGTCCCTGAAGATATTTGAGCTGGTCCTCTAGCGCCCGCTTCTGCTCCTCGAAGATCTGCTGAGGCTCAGCGAGTTTTTCGATTAGTTTCTGCTGCCAGAGGGTCTGTTCTCTTTGCATTCTGTTCAGCTTTATGCCCAAATCCTGCGATGCGATCCTTCCCAGCATCCTTGCAGACTCAAGGTTGTTGGAAATTAGAGCTTCTTGCTGATTTTCCATCCTTTCCAGCCTCTCGTCAAGGTCTTGCGGCATGGACGCCCGCAAAGTTTTCTCGAGCAGCGCCTGCTGACCTTCAATCCTGTCCAGTTTCGCCTGGGTTTTATTTAGTCCCAGAGCATCAGAGGTACTCCACTGGTTTTGGTGCTTAGCAATGTGAGCGAGCAGTGGCTTCAGGGTCAGGAGACAGAAGGATCCGCACTGGTTTTTCGGGTCCTCCAGTAGACATACAGAACGCCCACTGTCCTGGGACTCGGCTCCTGCTACCCACACACACCACAGAAAAAGCGAAAATATAAAGAAAGTGGCGGCTTTAGACATTTTTCAGAGATTTAAAACCACTGAAAGCGAATGATGAGAATGAACTGATTTGCATTAATCATTGAACCGGCGAAGAGACTTTTCTACAGCATCTTGCAGCTGAAAATCTCGTGCACAAAAAGCGCAACAATTTCACTTGATTTCAACGGAATGCTTACTATCGCCTTATTTATATCAGCAGAATTATTACTGGATTACGTACTTCCAATTCTAGGAATACATTCCATTGATTAATAAAATAACAAGTTGATAACCCCATTTACATAATTTAAGAAAAAGTTTCATTTAAGGAATTATGTTGAATTTCAGCAAACTTTGATTTTTGTCGGAAATATGCGACCAATTAATATATATTAATTATTCAAAAACGAAATACAAAATAGTTTTTCATAAGTTCACTGTTTTGAACATTTTCATAAGATTGTGTACCTATAGTATACATACTATACATAATATACATAGTACATAGACAGCTTGTAAAATTAAAGTTATGTATTAATTTATTTAACCAAAAACCATAAAGAAACCTGTAATAATATTAAAAACTCTGGTTTAGAAAGCGTTCAGAAAATGTTGGAGATAAATTCTTTACTTACTGTTTGTTTATATAGCCAGATTTACTGCTGTTGGTTTAAAAAACAAAACGCTTCATTTTTACCATACAAAATGGAACTAGTTAAACTACGTACTCAGAAGTGTTTCGAAAGACATTTGGACCACATAAATTGTAAATATTCCTGATCTTCCACTTATTGTTTTTGCATTGCTAAATATTCAAGGAGTACGTTTCATGATCTGCTTTACCCAAGCTAAATAATTCGAAACAAGTCTGGCTCTATTAGTCAAACATTTGTCAGTTAACATCAGTAGCACCCTGCCTTGCACAGGTATACAATATATATACAATGGATAAAATTCATCTGGTATTTGCCGTTCTCATCTGGCTACTTAGCGTGAGTATTTCAAGTATGAATTAATGTCCCGGATAGATCTGATCTGATCTGATACTCAGGTTTTTGCATTGCACGTTGTTCCGTTGCCAATTAATGTCCTTGATAGCAAATCGAACGTGGATGACAAGATTCAGCAAACTGATTCCGATGTAGTTAACCCTACCGAAGGGCTCACCTCAGATTCTTTTAAATACGCGGCCTTGTTTGGTCCAGAAACGACGACGCCACACGCACCTCTCGGGCTGCGACTATTTCCAAAATTTTTCCCGGGAAAGATTGACCAAAAGAAACCCGTGGTGGATCGCCCCAGTCTGGTGCGCCTTTTTCCCAAACCTCAAGGTGGCGGAGGAGGAAATGGCGGAGAAAAAAAAGAAAAGGAAATTGGTGGAATCATACCTTCTCGGATTGCAACTGAGAAGACCATATCGGTACCCAAGTTTAGAACAGATTACTTGGGCAATTGGGTATACAATCCGTGGGGCGTCACCTTCGGACAGTTGTGGCGGGACACCAGGTTCAGATTAGGGCTTGGAGGAAGGTTCATATGGTGGGATCGCTATAAGAAGATATACGACAATAAGGCAATTCCAAAAAAAAAGGTGTGCAACTCTTTTTCTACAATCTACAACGTTCCGAGGGTAATGGATTATCTCAAGAAGCCGGCATACAACTACGTTCACGATAAATATCCAATATATAAGGAGCTTCGCTTGCAGATCTACAAGGAAGGCAACGCAGAAGAGTGCCATACCGCACAGATGACGAACTGGCGAATTTTCATGGAGTGTTCAATGATGAGGCACATGAGGTTGGACTACCTGGTACCCAGATATCCACTGCGGCAAACCGCTGATTGGGACTATGAGGTACAATTTCCGGGAAGACTATTCATTGACAATCCTGAGATTACTAATATGGTTGATTACGATAACTTATATATGGACGAGAATTGGGGAGAAGGTATTGGGCCTAAGAACAACGGCCGGAAATAACCCAGGGAAATGACACTTAGGGAAGAAGCACCTCGAAATCTACCTCATAGGTGAGTACAGAAACTACTGGTGTCGCAAAATTTCTTCTCTGTCCGTCTCCTCTCTAAGTATATCCGAGTTTGTATCATTTTTTTTTTGTTTTTTCTTTAGCAGCTACGTGTGCCGCTTCCCGTACGTACAATATTTACTCGTTTATTTTTTCTTTTTCAACCTTTTTATACCCGGTACCGATTGGGTACAAGGGTATTATAAGTTAGTGCCAACCGGGAATGTACGAAACAAGCGTTACTAGCCAAGTCGATACTCATTATTTTCGAGTTAGAGTTAATACAATAAATGAATAGATAAACAACTTAAATCAAGTCTGGAAAATGTTGCGGAGTTTTCAAAATCTCAGCCTCATTACACATCAAATGTATAACATATATTTATTCATATTATAATCAGCAATTTTCCTTAACAGATTCTTTAGACAAAACGGAGGCCATGTAGGAAGCAACAAAAAAAAATTTTAAATCTGACTACCAAGGTCGTAAACAATCGAAGCCGACAAAAATTGAAATTTGAGACCAAATAAGCTCGTCGTTACTTTGGGGGATAGTTCAATCGTTGGAGTAAATAAACAAACAAAAAACAACAACAAAAGGCAACAACTACCGCAGCAATAGTAACAGCAGCAACAACGACAGCGACTATAATGAAGCCTCAATAAAAGTAACTTTAAACTTGTAATTCCCTAAACCAGAATAAAGCATTTGGAAATCTACGGCAGCTCATAATTAATAATATATTTAATATCAGCAGACTCCTAATGAACTAATTTTCATTAAATTATATATCTAATACATTTCTTAATATTTCAACAGCTATTTGGTATAGTAACTTTGCTTTAATAATTTGCACATAACTCAACAATTTTTTTTTATCAACGGAAAAGAGCATTTCAAAATAAAGAAATAGCCATATCCGCTTAAAGCAGTAATGTCCACAGACCTGACTCGCGGGTAAGCAAAATTTCTCTGTCCGGCAATCAAGTGTGGAGAGAAGTGTGTTTTTGAATTCATGTTTTTTGTGGCTGTTGATGTCAGTGTCTGGCTGGGCAATTCCTTTACAGCCGAGTACATACTGTACAGAGGCCGCAGCTGCTGAGACCAATGTCTGGGTGGACAAAACAGCTGGGTGGTAGACAGCTGATTTAATATACCTCCCAAAAATGGAAAAGAGCGTTTAAAGAAGCGGTCACACTGGAAAAATATTAAATCTTTTTCGGGTTGCGAACTGTTTTACTGTCTGCGTACTAGGCTTTAAGAGAAAAATATGTATTGTGCAGTACTCTCTGACTAAAATAAAAAAGGCCTATTATAAAAATCAACAAAATATGTCAAAAATAAATAATATATCTCAGTACTTATTAAGTTAGTATTAATGGTTGAAGCGAAAGTTCCTGTTCCGTTCTAACATACGTGTTTCCTAAGTAAGAAGCCAAGTGTACAAATTAAATTTAAAAATTAAGGGTATTTCTTAACACTGAAATGGCAGTTTCTGGTATTTATGTTTGGGCGAGAGGTATTTTTAATCGTTATCTGTGCGGCCACACTGTAAGCCAAGTAAATTTTAGCAGCGTTGCAGTTTTTTTTGCATTTTAATTAGTTTTCCTGGTCGTTAAAGTTGTGCTCGAAATCCAGGTGAACTGGTCAATTAATTAAGTTAACGCATTGCGAGGAGAGGCGAAAAGCCGGCGCCGACGTTGCAAAAACAAAGGACGCAGCCGGAAAAGTGTGCACAAACAGACGCCGCTGGTGAGTCGTAATTTATGTTTATTTTATGCTAAATGCTATGATTTAAGTGAAGATGCGTATTCGACGCTGAATGCCATGAATTCCTTTTGTTTATTTAATGACTGGCTGGACTTCTTCCTCTTTTACCTTACTCATTTTCCTTTTGTTTGACTTTTTGGCGCAATATCACTCGCCACGCCGGTGCGAACATATCTCTGTGCTCTCTTTAGGGGTGGCATAAATTTAAATGAACTATCGGATGCCAGATTAATTTCATAAATTTTTCTTTACTAAAATATATTTAGAAATTTGTTTCCATAAATCTTTCTTATAAATCGTCAACCTTATTATTTTTATTTATTTGGTGTTAAAATATTTAATATGATACGTATTTTACACTTTCCACGACTTACAATGTAAAACTTAAATGCTTAAGCATGGAGAAATATTTTGTTTGCCCTGATTTAAACGAATTTAAAACAGAAAGTAGTTTTCTTAATATTTTCGGGCGAAAGAAATACCGATAGTTTCGATATGATTTTACAACTCTAGCTGCCGGTCACTTGTCACTAACGCGTCTTGACAGGCGCCACGCGGCTTGGCAACCCTGTTGCTTGGCTCTAAAAAACAAATTCAGAGAAAGAAATTTGGTTTTAAGATTTTGCATTTTATTGTGTGTGAATTTGAATAATAAAAGGTGAGTTACACTTGCCCTTGCAATCAACTACCGCATGCTGCGTTCGATTGAGGTTAGGGCGAGCGAAGTGCAGAATGCAGTTTTTGCTGATGGCGCTGAAAAAAATTAAACAAATTCTTTTCGCACAAGAACAATCATGGCCTGGGTTCCGAGCTCCCGATTTGAGGATGACCTGGTGGATATGGAACGGGACTTCAATCTAATCCATGGACAGCTGGCCTACGAGGAGCGGCGAAAAAATGAGTTCATTCCGCGGCCCAAGAACACTTACGAGTACCTGTCGGCCCGGGATAAGCGCAACGCGCAGCTGGAGGGAATGCAGGGCGGCGGCAGCTCGTCGGAAGGCGGTAGAGGCCGTGAAATCCGCCAGAGCCTGGAGATGATGGAGCGAATCCAGCGGATAGCGGGCACCAAGCCTCTGGGCGAGCACGCAAGTATGGCGGACTGGGAGGACACTAGCACGGTGGAGCAGGAGGCGGTGGCCATGATGCGACATTTTGGCATGATGTCCATGGCCGGTGACTCAGTGCCAACTGAATCATTCCTGGAGAAGGAGCCCGCCGTCCACGTTCCGGTGCAAGGATCGGTGCAGATTTCCCGAAACGGTCGCCGAACCTTCCCACTCATTACGGATCCAAACTATTTTATACCCCGTAAGACACGTAGATCCAAGAACACCTCTTTCGAGAGCAGTGATACTACTACAGCTTCCTATCATACAGCTGAAAGTTGGAGCAGCAGCATTAGTCTCTACGGATCAGCTAAATCCGATCTAGAAGGCAGCCCAGCAGCAGTCCCCAAAAAAGGGGAATCGTACATTGAGATACCATATCAACTGCTGGAGGAGAGCATCGAGGAGGAGGAGGAAAAGGAGGAGGTCCCAGTAGTCCCGGATAGGTCCAAGGGGAAAAAGAATGGACGACGACCAAATCAAAAGCAACGACGTAGCCAAATGTCTCAAAAAAAAGGGCAATATCAGCTTTAAATGCCAGCATTAACTTACAAAAAAAATACAAGTATCAAAATCAAAACTAAACAAACAAAAACCATACCAAAAAGCAGCGAACTAGCAAAAAATAACCAGGAAAAAGGCCTGAAAAAGAACTGAATTCAAACAAAAATGGAATGTGATCGTAGATAGCATTCAAACGTGGTTTTACATAAGCTCCATAAACCGAGGAGCCCTAGATCTTAAGTACTTATAAAACAAACAAGAAAAAGCTAATAATATGAATTGCCATTAGAATGGAGTGAAATTACAACTCAAGTTCTGTTTTTTTTTCAAAAAGAAGTCAACTCGACTGTAGCTTTCTTAAAACTTCAAATAAATGTGATGAAAAAACGTTTCTACATTAGGCGACCTATATTTGATCAAATAGTGAAGAAAAAACATAATTTTCTAGATTTTGAGTTAGCCGACTAAGACCTCGATTTAGCTAGGAACTCACACGATTTGCATCATTATTTTCTTTTAATTTTAACTTTTCATTCCCTTGGTTAATGTTTATAATACAACATTTTTTTTTATAAAAACCTGGAATTGGCTAGTACAATTTTATTTTGAATCAAAAAATCGTACTATTTATCACATTCTTCAAAATACATCAAAAATTATATTACTTATTTAAGTATTTAATTCGGTCTTGCCTATTATTTTTTAAATGATTCCGCATTTGGCATTAACTCTTCCCTAAAACTCAAAGCCAATCGAGTTCTACATAATGGATTCAATGAACATTATTGGGAAAGTTTTTTTCTTTTTTTTGCCGACTATTAGATCTATTAAACCCTCATAACATGTTCTCAACTTCCATTCAATTTCCCTAATTGAATCAGTGGATGAAGCGAACATTTCGCAAACTTATCAAAAATGGAGTGAGCAAAGTGTGTGTGAGCAGTAATTCCCCTTAATCAATATTAAATCCCATTCCCCTCCACTCATTGCTATTGTCCTTGTGTGTGGAACTATTATTAATTTGGCGAAACCGACGCGCCAATCAATTAAGTCTAATAATCTGTCCCACAGACCCGGGAGGAATACATTGAAAAAATGTACTCACAGCACGAAATAAATTCTCAGGGATTGGGAGGAGGATTGAATTGGAGATGGAGTTGAAACAGTCGAACTTGTATAATCTGAAACTAAAGAAACCAAATCTTGTAACAAACTATATGACAATGATTTGAATTAAAACTTATCAAGTTTCAGCTAACTTGAGGTCATAATCGAGTTAGCTAAACTACTCAAATAAGCAAATATAGGTCGCTAAAAATAAAACTCAAAAAAACAAACATTTTTTTTATTCCAGTTCAAAAGGTACAAAGTGTTGTAATGCACTTACATATTTCATTACAATCAAATTTGCGGAATAGAAAAACTTAAATTTGTTTTCCTTATTTAATTTATAAACCTAATTTTGTATTCCAAGGGGCTGTCTATATATTACGTAATCACATTTTGCCTGCTTTTAATTAGCAAGAAGCTGATTGGATATTGGACATAAGTTATTATTTCTTAGCTGTGACAATGAATTGAATAAAAACTTGTTAAGTTTCTCAAAATAATAAATTTGTTTTTAAAGAATTTGTTCAAGGAGCCTTTTGAAAGTTCGCCTTAGGAAAGTATTACTGTATTTGGGTGGTGGGATTTGCTCAGCCTCGTTTGTCTGTCTCTCTTTCGCGGCGGCTTTTGCTCTCTCATCTCGTTTTTGCTCGCAGCCTGTTTTCTCGCCACAGAGTGTGAACACACGCACACAAATTACCTTACTATGCGCCAACAACTGCAAGTTTTCAGTTTCCGTGGCAACCGCGTGCGTCTTTTGTTTCTTTCTTCTTTTTACGGTTTGCTTTTATATTATTCCTTTTCTTATTTTTGCGGGGTTGTCAAGGAAAAGTTGTTGGTGAAATTGATGCTGTAGTTGTTGTTGTTACGCAGTTGTACATACATAAATATACACGCACACGGAGACACATGAATAAATATTGATGTAGTAGGCAGTCCAGTCAGCGAAAAGGATAGGAGACGGCTGAAAGTGGAAGAGGAAGAGAGATGGAAGACTCTATATGCTATGTATGTAGTTGTCGTCTATATGTAAACGAGAATGAAGTCTCAGTTTTACGCGATGAGCGAAAGGCGAAGCAAAATCAAAAATAAAGAAGGAGTTCGACAAATGGCGCAAGCTATTAAAATAAATATGTGCAAGCTCTCTTTTGGGGTGGACCAAAAAGTAAAATATTAAACTCAAATTGGAGCTGTAGACGTCTAAAATATATCAAGGCTTTTTCCCCCCGTGCTTTTTTGTAGCGCTCTTTTTGGGGTTGAACCAAAATTGTTCTCCGTTTTTAATCGATACTTATGAAATAAAGTGTAAAATAGGCAAATTATGAGTTTTAAATTACATCAAAAAATACCTTGCAATGTTTGGCATGCAATCGGACAAGGTCCATCCCAATTCCTACGCACGTCAACTGAAGCTGACGCTCAAGCTGCCGAAAGGTGGGCAGAGGTAGGAAAGAGGGGGAAAACCCAAAGGAGCAACAGCCCTCGCCGGGAGCCGGCTTTCTGCCTGAGCCGCTGCCTCTGTCACTTCGGGCAGAATTGTCATCGCACAGTGTGATTGCGGTTCGCAAAAATAAAGTTAAAACTAAACTTATTTATTGCACTTAATATCAGCGAAATGGACCTCCAAACTAGTAGGACTACAACTGGCATTAAGCAGAGAAGTAAAGGAACTTTCAGTAGTCCTGGAGGAGAAACTAGCAGTCTAGGCTTTCTGCAAAAGGACCTTTAGTAAGAGACAGACCTTTAGGAAACTGACTTCGTGGGCTTCAACCAAGTTAATTGACGCCTTGGAGGTCACCACAAGAAAAATCGAATAGTGGCTAATATAGAAATTGCCCCACAGTGCATTGCTGAACTTGAGCTAACAGATGCTGCGAGAGAGCAAGAGAGAGGGCATCCCTATCTATCCCCCTTGTTTTTGGCGCGCGCAAGCGTAAGCTCTCTCCTACTCTCTGGCTCTCCCGCTCTCCCGGTCTCTCTGGAAGTTTGGGTCTCTATTGAGGCTTTCGGTGCGAACTGGCGGCAGTTTGAAATCAACTCTCTAACAGGACGAATCGCCTGCGAACAGGATAAGGGAAAATAACTGAAAGAAAAAACAAAGCCGCTTCGTTATAGTAAATTAATAGTAGTACTACTACTATTACACTTGTAGAGGCGCTTTTCAATCGAATCGAACGGCAGACGAACGAAAAAGCGGGGATGGCGGAGTGCAAGGACCACGAGGCTGCGGCGGCTTCACCAAAATTGGGATACAGACAAAACGCGGCTCGCAGGATACCGGATACGTCTCTTTCCCTGCCTGTCTGTGTGTGCTTGCGCGCGTGTGTGTGTGTCACATCCATTCAGGAGGCTAAAAAGAAAAGAGACGGCAGACTTTGCTCAGTGGTGACTTTCTCGGCAAAATCCAAAAATCCAAGAAAACGGTTCGGTTCTTTTTCGGTTTCTCGGTTTTTCGGTATCGGGGTAGTTCCCAAAGCTCCAAGACGAAGAAGCAGACAAGATGATGAACCCGAAAAAGAAGAACTAGAAGCGGTAGCCGTCAAAGAAACAACTTCGCTTCTATTGTGCGCTCTATTGGTCTGAATAGCCAACAACAAATATGGAGATCCGTAGAAAAAGTAAGAATATCAGTAGTTTCCTTTGAATTTCATCATTAAATAGAAAACCAGAAGAAAACCTTATTTTTACAAGGGTTTCTTACATCCGCCGTTTAATGTTTATCCTTATAATATCCTTAAGTCCCTGGCTTCACTTTCTAAAAAAGAAATTACGTAGAATGTTGATTATTCAGTAAATTTTCTATTGAGCGTAACATATTCATGTAAAAATCAAATACTTACAAATAATTTTAAATATATAAAAAAAAAAATCTCTTGAAGTAAATATCCCCCATAAATATTGCTATACTGAGTATATTGAGGAACCATCTATATCACATCTTTCATAATAATAATAGACTAACATAATTTAATTCGTGTTAATTTATTTAATATTAAACGTATAAACCCTTTATTTTATCTCCTTTGGGGAAATTAATATTCATTTGAAGTGATTTGCTTTACTCTGAGGTATTCTGAAAGAAAATCAGTAGTTTCTTTTGAGTTTCATCATTAAATAGAAAACCAGAAGAAAACCGTATTTTTACAAGGGTTTTTTGCATCCGCCGTTTAATGTTTATCTCTATAATATCCATAAGTCCCTGGCTTCACTTTCTAAAAAAGAAATGACGTAGAATGTTGATTTTTCAGTAAATTTCTAATGAGCGTAACTTATTTGTGTAAAAATCAAACACTTACAAATAATTTTAAATATAAAAACAAAAATCTCTTGAAGTAAATATCTCCCGATAAATATTGCTATATTGAGTATATTAAGGAACCATCTATATTACATCTTTCATATGATAATAGTCTAACATAATTTAATTCGTGTTAATTTATTTAATATTTTATTGTATCTCTTTTGGTGTAATTAATATTCATTTGAAGTGATTTGCTTTACTCTGAGGTAATCTGAAAGAATTAATAAAATATTAATCATGACTTTTTTCTCCTCTGAAGCCTTTAAACACCACAACTAATTGCACATGCTGCATTTAATTTTTAGTCAGACTCTTTAGCTGCTGCCTTTTCCCCTCCTTTTTTTTTTGTTTTGCAACGCCCGCGAAATAAAAAGGAAAAACTCCAGGTTACGAGCGGCGCAAGGGGAAAAGCAAGAAGAAAAAAATCAGCAGATAAAAAATAAAAAGTACAAGGAAAAAAACTTGCAGCTGGTCTGGCCACTTGTCCTGTCCGTCGTGTCTGCCGGCCGGCCGGCCTGTTAGGCCCCGTCCTTTTCTCTCTCTGTACGCGCCAGTGTGTGTGTGTGTAGAGTATCTGTGTGTCTTTTTTTTATGGCCATGCAATATCTTTCTCATTGCTGGCTTTCCTGTTCGCAGCCTCCTTGCGCGCTGCTTCATCTCGTGCTTCATGTACGGGGCGCATAAAATAAGATGGGAAAAAAAGCGAATGTTCAAATTGAAATACTTTACAAAACTCGTATTTGCTTAGCCTTATCGGCCTCGCACAGATACGAGCGCGCGCACACATAGACAGACGTACACCTCGGTCCTGGCAACGAAGTTTTTACTTCCCCGCTGTTGCCAAGAGCCGCCCGGGTTACCCCCAAGTCTGGTCTCACGTCTGAGTTTCGGATCGGGTCTGCAACTGGTAAATAAAATGCAAAATGCTAAAAAGAAAAATGTAAAGGAAGACCAGAACCCTTGCCTGGCATCTGCATAATCCCCGAGCGATCAATAAAGCAGGGCAGCAGCCTCTCTGCTGCAATTAGTGGGCTATATCATTCATCACAAACGAGAGACAGATCATAATGCTCCCATAATAATGATTGGGAACGTGTGCTTCCCTTTGCTCCATTACCATTATGAATAACTTGATTATCATGATCGGGGCAGCGTTTTAAGGTAGTTTCAAAAATACCTAAATTAATTAAATAATGTATTTTATTTTAGGGAAAGTAATCTAACTATTATCAAACCAAATTTCCAGTTAAATCACCCAAAATAATCCCTTCATATTTTCCCCTTTAAAAATTAAATTCCAATTAGTTCTTTAAATTAAATTTTATTGCAAAAATTGCAATTAAAATGTACTTTTAGTGATTCCCAAATACATAAATTAATTGTTATTACTCTAAAGTTAAGCAGATAACCAATTAAAATCAAGAAAAATCCTCTTATAACCTGTCTTCCCGTTTTAGTTTCCTTTTCCATCATATTTCTTGTTTTATCCCCGTCAAATCATAAAAGAATATTCATAAATTTGTTTACTGCCATCCACTTCCTCTAATCTTTGTTGGAAATTGCTGAGCTCAGCTTAAAGGCGGGACAAATCCAATCCCCTGTGTTAGGAATCGCAACTAATGGGCTTGGGTTAGCCATTAACCAACGTCATTATAGGGCTTTCTGGCATTAGCCAATAAAGCCAGCTAGCTGGCTGACCATGGCCTGGACTTGGACTTGGACGTTGATATTCTGACTTACACAGCCAGTGGACTTGAACTCCGTACTCCGGACTGGATGTGACTTGCGCCACAATGTCATTAATTTTGCTCGTTGCCGGTTTACTGTCTGCTCCTTTGCCCACTCACCCGGCAACTAGTTTTTTCCCTTCGACGCTTCTCTTCGTTGGAAAAGCCACTTGTCCAGGATTACACTCAAAATATTTCGGATAGTTCGCCAACTTCTGATCAGAATTGAATGGTCTTTAATGTTTCCAAGCTACCCAACAAGCTTGTCTATAAATTTAAAGCTTTCTTGAGTTTAAATTAGGGATGCTAATTTAACCAATGACTTGGTTTCTAACTGTTTTTAAACACTAAGAAGTATAAAACTATTTTTTTCAGTATGAAAGGTAGTTAGAGGAGACCCACATCTCCTTCATTTTTGTGCGCAACACAATTTCCTTTTTTTAGTTCGTTTTTTTCTACTTGACTCGCTTTTTAGCCTTTGCCACCAAGCCATGAAAATCTAAGTGTGTAACTAAATGTGTGACTGTGTTGGTGAATCAACAAAGACACGTTCCAATCTCCACAGTACAGCACCCCTCCATTTTCCATTTTCACCCACTCACACCCCCAACCTCTCAAACCCCGTCGCTTTTCAGTCTGCAATGTGTGTGCGCTTCGCTTGACTCTTTAATTTTATTTGATTTTAACTCTGTAACTTGTTTGTTTAGGATTCCGGTGTTGGGTGTTTTTCGTGTCCTTTCCAGCTGTCTGTGACTCACACGCCCTTCGCCGGGTTTTTCCGTTTTTCCTGCTCCTGCAAACTTCATTTCCCCAGAAGTGTTTAGTCATAGGAAATGTTCCCAGATTCCATTACAGAAAGCTAATCAAAAGTATTCCTAGGACATGACATTTATCTGATCGGGGCAGGCATCTCTGTATCCGATTTACTTTTGTTTTCTCCTAGCAGGCAAGTCATTTATCGTAGCTGATAAAAAAGGGCTCTCCGAAAAATTTGACCAAAGGCAAGACAAATTTATGGTTCTTGGCTGAAACATGTTCGTCATTTATAAAGCATTGCCCTTGACAGGTGACAATTTTTTAATGATTTGGGTTCAACTCCTAGGAAGGTTGCTTAAATCGAGGGTAGCATTATGTTGTTATTATCTTTTTAAAGATCTTTTAGGTTTGCAAAGAAATAGATTTTTCGTAAATGATTAAAGCATTTCATATACTTCAATAAATCATTCTGAAATTTCTGAAAATTATAAAGTATTTTAATCGCAAAGGACTATTTCTTGACAATTTGGATTATAAAATAGAGGAGATTCTTTCACAGATTCTTCAAACTTCAAGGATAAGTAAAAGGCCTAAAAACTTCTTCCTACTTAAAGCATTTCCTTGAGCATTTCTCTGGCCAAACTTTAACTTGGAAATGCTCTTGAAACTAATTTGGTGTCCGCTTTCCTTATAATCTTGAATTTTGTCCATAACATACTTTTCCAACTTTGATATCTCTGGCAGAACTTTTTTCCGATGCCTTGCTGCTGCTGCTGCTGTGGAAACTTTTGCGAAAACTTGTCAAAGTTTTTAGTGGAGTTTCATTACTCATCCGGTATCATCTGTCCTCCGTTTCCCGTCCCCGTTTCCGTCTCGTTTTGAGGTTTTCCCTTTAGGCTGTCGACACGTGCTTTGACACGTCCCCCTTTTCCGATTTCCCAGCCTCACTTCTTCTCACTTTTCAGTAGAAGCTTAACCTGTGCAACACATGTTATCCTGTCTCCAACATCTCCGCCTCCCTTACCGTTTATATTCTGTCAGATGACGAAAAAAGGGTTCTGTGGGTGAATAATTTATCAGAGACATTTCATAATTTGCTCAAACAAATTAACTAATCTCTGCGTAAGCGGAAATGTGTGTTTAAAGGAATTTATATTGGGTAAAGTAAAGCATAGATTGCAAAATCTGTTATAGTTATTGGATACTACTTTTTATCGAAATTATATTAAATCCGATTAAATCAGTATTATACGATTTAGAAATTATTTCAAAACGATAAAGGTATCTACATTTTTAAGGGCTGTTATATGGAATTGTAAAACTATCGACGATTATTGATGATGCTGTGCTCCGGGTCACAATCGATTGTTTTTTCAGTGAATTCGTGTAAAATTGACAAGTGCTTGCCAATAAATATAATCATAATATTAATATCGAAAACTATCTATATATAAATTCAATATAGACAGTTATGTGATTAAATTTAATTGTTTTTTTGTTTAATACATAAAATCGTTTATAAATTATGCCATTTAAATTGGCTTGTTTGAGCACAGTACATTTTTTAAACCCATTTTATTTTGTCGATAGTATCGATATTATCGATGGTTTGGACTATCACAATCGAAAATATCGAGTGAGAGCACTATCGATGTTTTTACTGCTCTACTGTTATGTGCACCGAAAGTAGCCTAATTTAGCTTTCTTTCCTTGCTACATTTTTGATAAATCCTTCTTTACTGTGTAGATAAGATAATGCAGATAAGTCCCCTTTGGGCAAGTTTCGGACCGTAAACAACAAAGGATATCCATAGTTGTCTTCTTTTTGAATGTTTTCCCCTAGTTGATATCATAATCCCGCAATTCAATTTGCATGACAATCGAAGCTCATTGCGAATCCAGAAACTGGGCACATTGAAACTTTTCAATTATTTAAAGATTTTTATGGGAGGGAGGGTTACGCTAGGAAGGAAGGAAGCTCCTTAAATGGCGGACACCTAAAAATAGCCCAAGAAAATTTGACATGAAAAAGTGCAAAGCAAAGGAAAAGAAAGGAAACCCTCGTACGCACATTCACACATACACACACATACCGACATGTACTCGCCCTAATACAAATGCAGAGGAAAAAATTCCACTCTGTTGAATGTACACATACACACCAGCGGGATATAAAAATGTTAATAGTGGCCTGTTGAACAAGAAAAAGCAACAGCGGCAGCGCGGTCGCCGTTAGCAGAGCGACGGCAGCGCAGCATTACCGGTAAAGTGCAAGAAGAAGAAGAAGAAGCATCCTCATCTCTGCCAGTGCCACCAACTCTCTGTCCTCTCCTCGGAGCGCAAGCTCAGAGAGCCAAAACGGAGGAAGTTTGAGAGGGAGCTGTGGAGACTGGCGGCCGAGCTTTTCATAGAGAGAGACAGCATCAGCACGCATTATGCTTCGGGAGGGGAGTCAGAGGAAGAGTGACTACGACAGGAGTCAAGTTCGCTGACTGTTGATGCTGCTCTCTGCCTCTCCCTTTCTTGCTCCATACAACCTATCCACCCACACAAGAGTGGAGCTGTAATAGGTACATACCTACGCAAAATCTGCAATAACTGGAATAGGTACAGTGGGGCGGAACATTGAAAATTAGGGAAGAATCGAAATATTTTAGATTGAATTCTTATTTGTTTATTGAAACATTGTGAATATCAACATTTTCTATTTAATTTCACCCCACAAAGTCGGTCACACTCGACTGTGGCTTTCCTACTTGTTATGTTATAGTTTTCTTTGCAATACTTCATGTTTTTTTTCTTGAAAATCTAAATCCTTGATAATTCCTCCATAACAATTAAACAACCACTGTGCGGATCCCTTTCTACTCGCAAACGAGTGTTTCCCTCCGTACTTAACTCAACTCATATCCTTCGCTTCTATACTAGGTTGTTTGTTTTTTTTTACCGCCAAAGCTGTAAAGCGACTGCGCCGAACGACGCAATGACGAAAGAGGAGTCGAGAGGATAACGAACGAACGAGCGAAACCATGACCATGCCAAAGGATGAAATATTAATGCAAAAAGACGAAAAAAATAGTTGACGGCTGCTGCCGCCGCTCTTCTTCGTCTTCTCTTCTCTATCTACACCACCAAATTTGTGAATTTCAGCATCCCCATGTGCTTTTGATTCTGCTCTGGTGTCGGTAGTGGTGTGTGTGTTTTAGAGTGTGCGTAAATGTGAATGACAGTGCGGAACGTTGTGGAATCGTGGAACACAAATTAGACAGGATCCACACAGACCCATCTTCCCTTTGTTTGTTTTTTCTCTGTTTTCCTTTACAGTTTATTTTTAAGTCCCCCCTGCCAATCCTTTTCTGCAAACCCTTCGCTAATTGCCATATTTTTGTTTTCCGCTTTTCCGCAGATATGCACAAGGTGCCGAAAGCCCCGCGAGAATTCGGCGGCAGATGACAAGGACAACGCCACGAAGGCAACGCACATGGCGGCTGGAATCCAGCAGCAGCAGCAGGGATACGGATACAGGAAGCGGCGGCCAACAGGATATTGAGCCATCAACACTAGCCAACAAAAAAACAGCAACAGCCCAAGGGAACAGCCCACTGTGAACAAAAGGACAAGCCCCCACAAATGACTTCCACCATAGTAGGACCATCGGGAATGGCATCGGGAACGGGAACGGGAGCAGGTCCTGCGGTAGCCACCAGGGAGTTTGTCGAGGGTTGGACCCTGGCCCAAACACTGGGCGAAGGAGCCTACGGCGAGTGAGTTTCCACGAATTAATGTTCAATTTCATCATCTATACTTAAACAAGAAAAACGTAGGATTTCATCAGTCTTTAAATAATAAACAATTTCACATTAGTAAAATAGAATAAAACAAAGCTGAGGAAAAAGGAAATTAGTCAAGGAGACATAAAAATATGCAGTAGAAACTGTAAGCATTAACTGAGTACTACGAGTTTGGCATAGTGTAGCCCTAAAAAGACTACGGTCACACTACAAATTATAAAAGAAGAAAACACACATTGAAAATACCAACTTCCGAATAAAATCGACGAAATAAAGAAGAATCCAGAGATAAACTACGATAACAAAACTGATAATTTTATAGATAATAATAAAATACAAAGTGAAACTATGAAGCTTTTAACGAATTAGAAAGGACAATAATACTAATAATAAATTCATGTAGTAGCAGGTTTATATCTTAAAAGTAACCCCTACATATTGCATTTAATATCTTCTTTTGTTTTACAAATATTTTATAAATATATTTACATTTAAGTATTCCTAGAATTATTTCAAGTCAGATTTTGCATACCTCGTAAAAGTCCGTGTGTTTTGCCGTCTGCCTTTGTGTGTGTGGGTTGAAGTCAATAAACCGGAAATGCTGCAAAAGAGCAAAAAAAAAACAAGAAAAAGAAGAAACAGAAAGCCGTAACTGAAACGCACTTTTCCGGCGTATTCGCTGTATACATTCATCCCGCAAAACTCCCGCTCTGTGCCCGCTTTTAAGGCGCTCGCCAATGCGCATGTCCCCGGTGTCCGGATCCGGGGAATTCGAGGAATAAGGGAGCACGACAACGACAATGGCATACGGCAGACTCACTGCACCCGGACCCGGAGAGCAGTCGATACACAGACACCAAAGTTGCAACTGCACACTGCAGTCAGTCAGTCACCTACCGCGTGCTCCAAAAAGAATAAAAATCCCTCACTAATCCTTCGATTCATCTATTCTCGATATTATTGTGATGATGTAGGGTGAAGCTGCTAATCAATCGACAGACTGGCGAGGCTGTGGCCATGAAAATGGTGGATCTGAAGAAGCATCCGGATGCGGCGAACTCGGTACGCAAGGAGGTGTGCATACAGAAGATGCTCCAGGATACGCACATCCTGCGGTTCTTTGGCAAGCGCTCGCAGGGCAGCGTTGAGTACATTTTTCTGGAATACGCCGCCGGCGGAGAACTATTCGATCGAATCGGTGAGTGTGGATATTTATATCATGATTTGAATTTAATTTATGTGCTCTTTATGTCCGGGGAAATGGAGGATGGGTAATAAATTATGTTTTTTTGACGTAACTCATTTTCCGATTATGATTTATCAGCTTTAGTTGGTTATTTATTGCAGTAAGTGATAGAAAGTTTATTGCAGCAAGTAAATTTATTAAATTTAGTTTGTTTATTAATTTTTATTTAGTTTAAATATCCTTCGAGTAACCCTTGCTTAAAATTGCACTTAGGACCCAGTCTAAATCATTGTTTGAAGCTCTCATGAGTGGATTTTATTTTAAAGGAATCTTAAGCACAGCTTTATATTAGAAAGACATCTTGAGACTGAACTGAACTCTTTATCAAAGCCAAAGCCTTTTCAAGCAGTTACTTAAAGTTTGTTAGCCACACTCAACTTTGCCATAATCCAGAATCTGGAATAAAACTTAGCCACCCCGATCATGACAAAGTGTCATAACTTAAATTATGTCTCAAAGTGGGCTTTAGAGATGGTTGTGGAAAGACAGGGTCACACTGACACACAGACTTGAAACATGAATAAACATGAAGCATCCTAGAAATTTTCAAACTTTATTTTTCGCATAGATTTTCGCGTTATTTTGAATAAATATTTTTACATTGAAAAGCCTCGTCTGTCAGCGTTGTTGTCTCAAATCAGATTTGGTTAGATGTCTCCCTATAATGGCATATTATTATTATGGCCTCTGTGTCGCGGCATCGCGACATCCCGACAAAACTCAAACATAGACAAAACCATGGAGTGGAAGGAGCTCGGTCGGGAGCAGATGTCAGACCATATAGACGTCGGCCAGACGGGGCAAATATGCCAATATGCTGGGACCCCCGAACCCAGAGAAATGCCACAGACAAGCTCACTTAACTGACGGCGGTGAAATTGTTGTTGTGTGTGTGTTCTGTGTCCTTTTTGCCGGGCGCCATTCGGTGCCCGTCCAGCAAAATCATCCAACGAACCGAAATGGAACACGGATTCCTCCTAGAGCAGCGAGCAGCGGGAGCGAGTGACAAATCAGACCGACAAGAGAAGATACGGATCTTGATTACGCCAGTTTTCTGTCACTTGCAATGACAATTTGCCAACTGTCTCTGGAAGGGAAATTGGAAATGGAAAAGCGGGTGTACCGTAGGTGCCAAGTTCGTGGCATTTTCATAAATATTAACAGCTTGGCAAAAGGTCAGCGGAGTGGAGTGTGGAGTGTGGGGAAGAGCATAGTGAGATTGCCCCTAATGGAAGTGGCGTCCTTGCATTGATTGCCACCTACACCGTGCTTCGTGCTTCCCATTTCCTGTGAGTTCTCCCCTTGATTTCGCCTATTCCCAATAGCCGCCGCCGCCGCCGCCATCATCATCATCATCATTGGCTCGGTATCGTCCACCACATTGCTCCTCCGCGAGAGAGGAGAGCTGGTGTAATAATCAATGTGGCAGCCATATTTAGTCCCCGGTTGCTAAGCCATTTTTAATGATATCTAGTGATGTGTCTGCCACCGAGTGATGGGCGCCAAGCTCTCATTAGTTGGCGCAAGGAATATGTGAGGTTTTAGGTAATTATTTGGGGAATTCGAAAATTACCAAAAGAAAACAATAATCAGGGATGCCACGGTATAAGCTGGGGATTTGAAATTCCTGGAAATCTGGCCCACAAAATGTTAAAGTTTAGAAGAAAAAAAACTGGAATTTAGACACATTTTTAATAGACTTGAAATATATAAAGGTTTCTGTAGAAAGTTAATAATATTTCAAGTTAACAAGACTGTCCCCGTAGCCGATTTTCTCATTAAAACGCATAAACAACTTCTCTTTCCCTCATCCAAATTTATTTATCAAATATTCATATCACACCTCTTTTACAACAATAAACTCTTCACGAATTGTTTTAATTTTTTAAGTAAAACCAATTCCATTTAATTGTGCTTCATAAACGGCTCGCAGTCAGGCCGTATTAACTCTTAAATTTGATTAAATACTTTATGACAGCTGAATGGCATTTGTATTGTTTAAAATGATGACTGAATAATTATCATACATGTCACCGAAACAATGATATTGATTACTCGCAGATATGTTCTGGTTCCCTCTCCTATAAAATAAAATAATGAATGATTATCCCAATTTTAACAGCCAGGATATCATCAAAAGAGAGGCGGCAGCAGCTCAAATCACGCTGCCATCTCCTACCGATTTTAGCCATCGAAAATCCTGGGAAATTTAGGGAATTGAGTAGGGAAGGGAGTCCGTCCGGGTGCAATGAATGGTGGGATGCCATAAATAGGTTCAATATGCAAATGAAACATAATGGAGACGCACACACACTCTCGGCCAGATGTCCTCGTGCCAGTGAGTGTGTGCAAGTGTGTGAGTTTAATTGTCTGTTTGCGTCGAAATGCATTCATTAAGCTTATACGCCGCCCGCCCCAAAGGATGTGTGTGCAGGAGCAGGAAGCCTCCCCCTGCTGAAATCATGAAGGCTTATACATTGATTCCCCGTTCAGATCTCCTCTTTGGGGTTCAATATAAATTATGCTTCAATTACAAATGAAATTTTCGAGTAATTTCCCTCATTTCCATTGCCTTGCCATATACTTAACCATTATTAAGTGGTGGGCAGGAGCCAGAGCTCTGTGAAATGCAATTAATTATGCTAAAATGTTACTGACATCCTCTCGCTGCTGCATTTTTATTGCTTTCATCTGATGAGGGCGTCTTTTATTTTGCGGCTTCATATTTATGCAAGTGCTGCATACGTTTTATCTCGCAGATTTTATTTGCGCGACTCGAGCTTAAAGTAAGTCAATATTTTGAGAGAGACTGGAATAAAGGTGTTTTAAATTATTTTAAATAAAATGTCACCTCAAGATTTAGATTTAAATTTAGCAAAACTTGAATTAAACTATTTTTATATCCTAGATTTGAAATTTGTAATAAAGTTGTGATTTTAGTTAACAGAGGGCTGATCTTAAGGATACAATGGGGCCACAGAAATCGCAATACAGGAGCTTTACAGAAATCACTAGGGTTTTAAAAGGCCTTAAAACCAAAATTACACTGAATTTAATTCTATTTTTAGATTTTTATGCTCTCAAAGTTTATGGCTAGCGAGAGAGGAGTTCGCAGAAAAATGGCTTGCATACTGCAACTCAAATGTATGACCGTTTGGCAGCTTAGTGAATTTATAGTGTGTTTGGTGTAAGACTATAGCATACTTTTGGACCGCCATTAAGTGATTTCAAATCTCCCCAACGATCCCTGTGAACCCTCATAATCTCTCATAAATCTCTGATATCACGGATTAAAATTTTCCCTCAGTGGAGGATGCACTCGCACCTCGCATTTAATTTCATCAATTGCAAAAAGTTAAAAGAGTTGTGCAAATGGCGCCAACCAGCAACACATGCCACATGATAAATGAATGGCAAACAATGTGGCACACACGGACTGAGGAAGCGACAGATGGGGGTCTCTGGCACATAGTTGTGGGCGTGGCGCACTTGCCCAACTTTATCTGTCGCTCAGTCAACTTTTAAGGCCTTTACAAATTGAGACTGACAAGAAGTCAGCGGGGGAGCGAGATGAAAACTAAAGGAGAGAATATTTGAGAGAACTACAAGGGGAAAATTCTGAATATTTTTCAAGGAAATTTATATGGAAATTGAAGATTCTATATAAATATGACTTTTTAAGCTTCTTTTGTTTGCTTTTCTTCTTACCAATGCCTGGAGTGAAAGGGGATTGCATTTCGAGTTCAGATTCTCAAGTGCAGCCCATTAAATTATTTTATTTTAAGGACTCTTGGGTATTTCTCAGCTTGCCTTGGTTTTATTATTGACTTTAATAATAAAATAGTAAAGCTAAGGAATTATATATGAAATCAATCAATTATACTCAATAATTCTGCCATAATTTCCATCAACTCAAAACATCTAAACATCATACGCCTGCTGCCTTTGCTTTTCAACTTTTGACCTGTTCCTGCCAAAAATAGCAAAGCAGTCAAGATGCACAGGAGAAGGAAAATCAATAGGTGATAAGCTAGGGCCATGGATGTGGGAGAGAAAATGATGCAAATGACTTTGAATCCCAGAATTGCAGGATGTGCCTGGCTTTGACAGTCAATCAAGTGAAAGGCGGTGTGGAAATATAATCTGTCTGGCTTTCTGGGTTTTCTCAGTTGGTAACCTTCTATGGCATCACTTCCATGTTTCTGTCTGTTTATTCCTGTGCACTTTTGAGAGAAGCTTTACCTTTAAAGTGGCTGCCAAGTTATTTCATTAGGAAGTTTAAATAGAGGTAGGTTCTTTATTGTTCATAAAAAATATACCCTTTATAAAAGAACTTGTAATTTAATTTCCATTTTAAGAAACCATTAAAATGATTTTAGATAAAGAATCTTAACTAGAGACCAGACGTAAATGTTAGGCTAAACCAACAGCTAAACCAACATTTTGGCATTGTTTGTGTCATTGTTTTGGGTCTTTGATTAAAATTTCATAAAACTGTTGATTACATTTTTGACGTTGTTGTTACCGCTGCTGCTGTTATTGTTTCATGGCAGAGGAGACCTGTGTGACCCGGCTAAGCCCATAAATCCTTTGCAGCAACGTAGAACAGAATGCATTACATTTGTTTTTCTTTTTTTTTCACCTGCCCGAAACCTGACCTGCTCCGCTGCACAATTTTCCCATTTTCCATGCGTTTTGTTCATTTTTGGCATGTGGCTCCGCAGGGAAATATCCGTTGAGGAAATAAAAATAGATAGGAAGCGTGGCTCTCATTGCATTGCTGAAAATGTGTGAAAAATTGGTATTCGATTTCCGCCATTCGTTTATATTTTTTATTTTATTATCAGCGTATGTATTAATTAATTTCTTAAACCATTTTTAACCCCTGCCAACTTGTGTGTTGTTGTTTGGCTTTATATTTGCAGAGCCCGATGTTGGAATGCCCCAGCATGAGGCCCAGCGGTATTTCACACAGCTCTTGTCCGGCTTGAATTATTTGCATCAGCGTGGCATCGCTCATCGGGACTTGAAGCCGGAAAATCTGCTGCTGGACGAGCATGACAATGTGAAGATCTCCGATTTTGGCATGGCCACCATGTTTAGGTATTAGGTACAACAAATCTTTACTTTGAACTGGGGTTTTTCATTAAACCTTCCTTAGTAATTATGTATTATTTACAAAACTTATTTAATTATAAACTATAAACCTCTACAAATATTTATAAAGTGCCTAAAATCCATTAGAGCTGTGGCTGTGGCTTAAAAGTTCTTTAGGGAAAACTAACCAACAGCAGAATTGTTAATTGAAAGCAACAAAAATACAACCAAACTAAACATGCCCCCGTACAGATTTTAGTTTCCAACTAAGCGGAAACTTATTTAAGTACGTTGGCTCTATTTGGCGAGGGCTTAAAATAAATGTAGAAAAAAATATATACATAAGAGCAGCTTAAATTAATTCCAATCAATCCAGCGCCATAAAGCTTATTTGTTTATTTTAATTGGTCTGAGATTAGCTCTGCTCTTTTTATACCCGGTACTCATAGGGTTCAAGGATATTATGAGTTAGTGCCAACCGAGAATGTGAGTAACAGGCAGAAGGAGAAATCTCCGACCCTATAAAGTATATATATTATTGATCAGCGTCACCAGCCGAGTTGATTTAGCCATGTCCGACTGTCTGTCCGTGTGAAGCAACAGATCTCAGAGACTATAAAAGCTAAAGTTCCAAAATTTGGTGACAACATTCGAATCTGTTGCACGCAGATCAAGTTTGTTTTAAAACTTGTGCACGCCCCCCTCTGCTCTTAAAAATCATAAAAAAACCTTAAATAATCTATACTCATTATTTTCGGTTTAAATTTAATAGATACAATAAATTAATAGGCTTGAGCCGACGTTTACTGAAAATTTCAGTCAAATTGGATGATAAACACGGGAGATATTAGCAATAAGGTTAGAATTTTAACACTCACGCCTAAGGCACTGCAAGATGTAGCCGACAGGTGGCGCATTCGAACCTTGGCCGGTTTTTTTTTTTTTTTTTTTTTTTTGGTTTTACTTATTTGCTTTAAAATTGATTTTTAAGCTTTGACTTCTAAGCCAAACAAAATGGTGACGTGTTTTAAACATAAAGATAAAGACTGCAGTTTATTTAGGCAAACAAAAAAGGATTTTAATAGAAAATACTTTAGCAAAAATATTAAAATTGTATAAAGAGGTTTTATGCTTATTCTATAATTTGTATGAAATATAACCAATAACAGACTATCCCCTATAAATATTTATTATATATTTAAAGCCAACTTTATAGTTGATTATAATAATATTAATATCAAATATTTATGGGTGATATTTGATCAGAAACCCCCTATCTTTTCTCCTGTCTCATCTCTAACTAAAGTAAAGTTTTCTAAACAATTCTCATAACTCTCATTACCTTCTTTATATGTTCTTCCTCTCTGCACGCTCTCTCTGATCAACCCGCAATCATTCCTGGTCCACTCGAAACACCAGGCTCAAGGGCAGGGAGCGACTGCTGGACAAACGCTGCGGCACCTTGCCGTATGTGGCGCCGGAGGTGCTCCAGAAATCGTACCATGCCCAGCCGGCGGATATCTGGTCATGTGGCGTTGTTCTGGTCACCATGCTGGCGGGCGGTAAGTGCAGTGCCACCCCCTTAATTTAATTAAATTAATTTTTTATAATTTATTTACGTGATTTTTCGTGCACTTTCCATATTTAAGAAAGAAAAAGTGAAGAAAAAGAGTCTCGCCGCCTTCGAACATCGCCTTGCATTTAACGGAATCACAAGCATATTATATTATTATTAATTCGCCGTTTTGTTTCGCTCTTGTTCTTGTTTTGATTTATGCTCTCTCACACTTTTCCTCCTCTCGCTCGCACTCTCTTTATCATTTTTGCTGTTTCTTTGGTATTCTAGCTGTAGATTGTTTCACACGCACATTGTATATCATCTAAAGCTTTTATACCAAAGCTCCAGCTTAAATTGCTTAAACAACGCACCAGCAACAACAAAATACCGGAATGATTACAATAGCTTTTCACATTTCCATTATTGTGTTTTATCAATCAATTTAATTTATTTTCAGCAAAACAAATCCAAGTTAATGTCTCTTATTAATGTCTCTGTTTCAGAACTGCCCTGGGATCAGCCTTCCACTGCCTGCACAGAGTTTACCAACTGGAAGGACAATGATCACTGGCAAATGCAGACGCCTTGGAGCAAGCTAGACACCTTGGCCATATCGCTGCTACGCAAGGTCTTGGCCACCAGTCCGGGCACGCGCCTGACGCTGGAGAGGATTCTCGATCACAAGTGGTGCAACATGCAGTTTGCCGAGCATGGTAAGATAATTGTTATTTACTTTGTTTTATAGTGTTTTATCAGTGTTTATTATCAGTGAAGAAAAAGAGTGAAAGTGTCGATTTAAGTGCCTGGTGATGGCTCAGGTACTTAGTGACTCTCAAATGCTTACGAAATCTTTGAGAGTCTCTCTGTGCCTAGGCTGTCGGTGAGGCCTTCGCATCCAGAATCGATTAAAGCAGGGGTGCTCAATGCTATGGCACGCGAGCACATTTGATTTTGTTTTGGCACTTAGCATACGGAGCGGCACTCGCCATACCTTCCTAGGGCACACGCCAATTCCTCTTTGTGTCGCTGTGAACTTTTTTTTCTCCTCTTTGTGTCGCTGTGCGTATCGATACATGTGTGCGTGTGTATTCTTTTGTATGTGTTGGTAAGGGCACTGCCGTAAGGCAATTTTGAGCACCCCTGGATTAAAGTGTGTGTAAATTAATGTGTGTTTTCCAAGTGTTAAGTTATCTCTTGGCTGCTTTGCCGGCGCTTTGGCGCTTTAGCTGTATGATAGATTTTTACTACTTCATAAAGCTAGATTACCAAAGCATTGGCGGTCTGCAGGTTCAATCATCGGATATACAAAGGAATAAAGAATAATAATAATAAATAATAATAAAGAAGAATCAAGAATATGTGCTTGTGTTTTATTATTTATTAATATTATTATTAATATTATGCTTATGGTTTACTCTTTTTTGTTTGCATATTATTTGCTCTTTGGTGATTTTAGCTGTATGGTGGTTTTTAATATATTCCATAGAGCTTGATTACCAAAAACCAAATGGTTTTTGCATTATGGCTTGAGTTTTTCTGTTTATTTTGTGCTCTTTTTTGTTGCTATTTAACTTTTTAGTTTGTTAAATGCTTCTGTTTATAAAGTGATCCCCTAAAATATAATATAAAGTGAATTCCAACTTTTTAAGGGGCTAAGAAAATAATTTAATATTACTAATATTATATTATATTCCGTAAAAGCTGTACATTTTCTTGCTCCTCCCTCACAGATCGTTCCTTCGACCTGGTCGACTCGGCTGCCGCCCTGGATATACGCTCGCCCAAGGCCAAGCGCCAGCGCCTGCAGTCGAGTGCCCACTTGAACAATGGCCTGGATGATTCCATCTCGCGAAACTACTGCTCTCAGCCCATGCCCACGATGCGCAGCGATGATGATGAGTTCGGTGTGAGAAAGGCCAAGGTTAGTGGCGATCGCCAGGACGTGGCCCAGGAGGCACGCCTCAGTTTCTGCTTCTCGCAACCCGCTCTCTTGGACGATCTGCTGTTGGCCACGCAAATGAATCAAACGCAGAGCAGCAGCGCCTCCCAGAACTATTTCCAGCGCTTGGTGCGCAGGATGACGCGGTTCTTTGTGACAACGCGATGGGATGACACCATCAAGAGGCTGGTGGGCACCATTGAGAGGCTGGGCGGCTACACCTGCAAGGTGAGTGAGGATGGTGTGGTCACAGTCTCCACGATCGATCGGCATAAGCTGCGACTGGTGTTCAAGGCGCACATCATCGAGATGGATGGCAAGATCCTGGTCGACTTTCGACTGTCCAAGGGCTGTGGCCTGGAGTTCAAGCGGCGCTTCATCAAAATAAAGAATGCCCTGGAGGATATTGTGCTCAAGGGACCCACCACTTGGCCCATTGCGATCGCTACCAATTCGGTGCCTTAGTCGGACCTCTTTTCATTCATCGATACCATTAAGTTTGTTCTAGCTTATAGAGTTACTCATTTACCATCACCTACGACTAGCTTTAGTTCCAACCCTCTCAATGTGCTAAATTAATCACAATCTATTGCATTAATAGTTATTTACGTTTACGTTTACGTTTTGTACTTGTTCAGCGCGGACTCTGCTACGATTTTAGTTTTGTTGAATTTTAAAAGGGAATGCAAAGTATTGACACTAGCTACTAAGTTTACAAAGAAGTCATGAAACAATAAATCTAATATGATTTTGATTGCAACTTTAAGGTTTTGAAGTGTTTGTTTTTTGTGGGTGTTGTGGCTTGGTATTGGTAATTGTGTGGCTGGTTCAGACAGTTATGGTTAAATCCCTTTTAAGGAGACTTTACGTATCATCTGGTGACTGTAAGTGTGCGAGTGCTCAACCGAATTGCTCTCCATAAGTTATTGCAAGAGCGTTACAAGAAAAGTTCAACCGAGAATATTAAAATAAAGTAGTTTCCTTAGACAGACAGAAAAAACTGTAAACTGTTCGAAAAATCTGTTTAAACAAAATATAACAGTCTTACAAATACCTTAATTGGGATTCAAAAGCCTCTGAAGCTTCAAGAACTTATAAATTAAAAAATATAAATATTCCGAATTTTTAAAAGATCCAAGTAAATTTGTATTTATATATGTAAACTCGAAAAGCCTAAAAAAAGTCACAAAAATCTCAAACCGTTGAATAACTTAAATTTTCCAATTATACACCCATCTGGCAACGCCATAAGGTTGCCGTTAAAAATAGAAAATGCCACTTATTTTTTGTAACAGTCTTACAAATACCTTAATTTGGATTCAAAAGCCTCTGAAGCTTTAAGAACTTATAAATCATATCATTTTTCGGACCTTTTTCAGCTGATTCTAATAAACTTTTTGTATTTTTGTGATGCTTTAATTATTTTACAGTCTTAGAGCCTTTGCTCATAGTTTAAAAAGCATTTAGTAATTCTAAAACTGTGACCCACTTCAATCACTGGATCTCAAACTAAAATCATAAAATAAAGAAAAAAATATAAATATTCCGAATTTTTAAAAGATCCAAATAAATTTGTATTGAGTTTATAAGATCGAAAAGCCTGCTGATCTTAAGCATTTTAAATTCTTTTTTTGTATTACAGTTTTAAATGTACTACAGTTCTATAGCCTTTGCTCATACTTTAAAAAGACATTAGTAATTCTAAAACTGTTGTCGACTTCAATCACTGGTTCTCAAACTAAAAACTCAAAATAACGCGAAGTTCCATATTTTTCGAATACTTCATATATTTAGATTTTTTTTAAAAACCCTATAAATTTAGTACTTAGTTTATAAGCTCGAAAAGCCTAAAAGATAGTCGCAAAAATCTCAAACCTTTGCATAACTTAAATTTTCCAATTATACACCCATCTGGCAACGCCATAGGATTGCCGTAAAATAACCGCGAAAGCAAAGAAAAAACTGTAAACTGTTCGAAAAATCTGTTTAAACAAAATATAACAGTCTTACAAATACCTTAATTTGGATCCAAAGGCCTCTGAAGCTTCAAGAACTTATAAATTATATTATTTTTCGGACCTTTTACAAAAGTTTTCAACTGATTCTAATAAATTTTTTGTATTTTTGGGATGCTTTAATTATTTTACAGTCTTAAAGCCTTTGTCATAGTTTAAAAAGCATTTAGTAATTGTAAAACTGTGATCCACTTCAATCATTGTATCTCAAACTAAAATCATAAAATAAAGAACAAAATATAAATATTCCGAATTTTTAAAAGATCCAAATAAATGTGTATTTAGTTTATAAACTCGAAAAGCCTAAAAAATAGTCGCAAAAATCTCAAACCGTTGCATAACTTAAATTTTCCAATTATATACCCATCTGGCAACGCCATAAAATTGCCGTTAAAAATAGAAATTGCCACTTATTTTTTTTTAATTTTCTTTTTATTTTCACATCAACTAACAAATTGAATATTTGTACGCATTCTCCATGTAAGTGTAATTTTTATATGTGGTTTTTCCTGTGGGATATCTCTTCTATATTATTGTCAAACATGAAAAACTGAAATTCGATCTCCGATTTCAAGGATTTTCTGCTTGAATTCTATGTCTCAAGGATATTAATTGTTGTAACCCTTGTTGTAACGCAATGAGCAACGCCTGTAATTTGTGTGTTTTTGTGGTTGTTATAATTTCAAAAGAATTACAGCGACTACAGTTGGGATATTCATCTCGTACATAGTGTTTTTGTGTGTTGTTTTGTTTATAAATAATGATTAGATCATGGTTTAACATTAATAATAATGTCTAAATAACGAAGCATAAAGAGACAGCAAACGGTTTTGGTAATTTAATTCTGATTCATTTGTGCTCCAGACACAAATATTCCGAAAGTAAGAGGATGACGAACACGTGCACCGAATCGCTCCACGCCGCTCTCTCGCGTTTTTAGTTGTGGTGTCTTCTTCCAGGTCCAGGTCCCGCTCTCAAGATCCAGATCTCGCAGCGGGTTGGATCTCAGCTGGCGCGCGCCGTCGGTGTTGGTTGGGGTTGGAATATTGAAGTTGGCCACGCGCTCTTACTGCGGCTTCCTGAAGCTCTTGCCGGCAAACTTGACGCCAGCTCCGATCTCCTCCTCGATGCGCAGAATCTGGTTGTACTTGGCCAGACGCTCCGAGCGGCAGGGTGCACCGGTCTTGATCTGGCCAGTGGACAGGCCGACGACCAAGTCGCCGATGAACGAGTCCTCGGTCTCGCCGGAACGGTGAGATACCATGGTGCCCCAGCCGTTCTTCTTGGCCAGCAGATGGGCGGCAATGGACTCGGTGACGGTACCGATCTGGTTAACCTTCAGCAGCAGGCAGTTGCAGGCCTTCTTCTCCACAGCGGTGGCAATGCGCTTGGGGTTGGTCACGGTCAGATCATCGCCCACAATCTGGATGGTGGTGGCACCGGTTAGGTTGGTCCAGGCCTCCCAGTGGTCCTGGTCGAAGGGATCCTCAATGGAGACAATGGGGAAGTCCTTGATGAACTCCTGGTACAGGTTGGCCAGCTTGTCGGGCGACAGCCACTGGGCCTTGTCGCTCTGGGGATTCTTAAAGTCCAGATCGTACTGGCCATCCTTGAAGAACTCGGAGGCAGCCACATCCATGCCGATCTCGATCTTGCCGGTGTATCCGGCCTTGGCGATGGCATCGGTGATCAGGCACAGGGCCTCCTTGTTCGACTGAATGTTGGGGGCGAAGCCACCCTCATCACCAACAGCGGTGGCATCCAGACCGAACTTGGCCTTGATCACGTTCTTCAGATGATGGTACACCTCGGAGCCCATCTTCATGGCCTCGGTGAAGCTGGTGGCGCCGGTGGGCAGGATCATGAACTCCTGCATGGCCAGCTTGTTGCCGGCGTGGCTGCCGCCGTTGATCACGTTGAAAGCGGGCACGGGGAGGATGATCTCCTTGTTGCCAGCCAGATCGGCGATGTGTTTGTACAGGGGCACGTTCTTCTTGGCGGCACCGGCCTTGGCAACGGCCAGGGACACACCCAGGATGGCGTTGGCGCCGAACTTGCTCTTGTTCTCGGTGCCGTCCAACTTCAGCATGAAGTTATCGATGGCAGCCTGGTCCACCACATCCAGATTGGCCTTGATCAGCTCGGGGCCCAGGGTGTCGTTGACATGACCGACGGCCTTCAGCACGGACTTGCCATGGTAGTTGGCCTTGTCGTTGTCGCGCAGCTCCAGAGCCTCGTGGACACCGGTGGAGGCGCCGGAGGGAACGGCAGCGCGGAACAGTCCCAATTCGGTGGTCAGATCGACCTCCACGGTGGGGTTGCCACGGGAGTCGTAGATCTGACGGGCCTTGATCGCTTTGATGGTCATATTGTTGTTGTCACTGCAAAGAAAACAAAGTCCAACGAAAGCTAATTAGTGTTACATTTTTTAATCGGCGGCGAGTGTGGCTTAGAAATTAAAAAAACAAGAGCTGACCGCAGATAAGGAGTGTCAAAATCGTTGTCGCTAAATGGCGACAAAAGTAGTTCCGAAATCCCAGCCATTTTTATAAACATCTTCTTTGTTGCCTATTAAGCCGTTTAATTATGCTAAATATAAATAGTTATCAAACGGTTGAAAAGCCTACGTTGTTATTAGTATTTATTACTAAAAGAAAAGAAAGTGCTGGAAAGTGTTTTTAACTAAAATTAAAACTTTATACCATACATAATCAGTGCTAAATAATCATCGCCTTGAGTTGTGGTTTAAAATTAATGGGTTGACGGTTGATAAGGTTTTCTATTTTTATTTAAGTTAAATATTACGTTTACACTTATCTCTTTATTTTTTGTTTTAAATTTGTACTTTTAGTTTTAAAAAAGAATATTTTTATGAATTTATCACATTTTACTTCAGTTTAAAAAATATCATATTATTTGTAGGTCATTTGTAATTATAAAAAGGTCAAATTGGGAATATAATCGTTATTGATTTAAAAGTTACTTGTCCTTTGCAAAATATGTAAATATTTTCTAAATTTAATCCAAGCTTAACTCCAACCATAAACTATTAAACTAATATAAATAATTTATTACAAAATTCCTTGCGAACGAAACATGAGATACGATTTTCTGGTTTCTGCTTGCTCCATGAAATCTTCTCAAAGTCACCTCCTCTGTTTTCTATATTTAATTTGTCTTCAGATTTCAATTAAATGTTTCTAAAATTATTAAGAGTCAGTGACACGCGCGGCATTTTCCGCAAACGAAAATAGAATCGCTTTTCCTTGTCTCAGTGGGAGCAAGTTTTCTTTCGCAGCTTGGCGCCAAAGTGCAGTGTTGCTGATGCTTTTTTACTTGATAACGCCAGAAAACGGCTACAAAAAGCTTGGGTTTGCTGTGCTTTGTCAAGCGGTCCCACTCGTTCCCACTGTTAGTCAAAACTTGATTTTGAGCGATTTTCCACCCCCCTCAGGTGTTTAACGGCTGCGAAAAGTGACGGAGGAGTCCACTGCAGGTAGTTCTCTCGAGTTTTCACTCGGAAAAGCTGCAGAATCAGTGAAAAACTGGTTCAAAAGGTGACCGGTGCCGGCATGCAGTGCTGCCAGACCGTCGGCCGAGCCACATCACTGGTTTTCACCAATTTTCTCCCCCTTCAGACCGCCCCACGCACCGCCACGCCCCTCAAAATGTACGCCCCCTTTCACCGCACTTTCCCCAACCCCCAAGACCACGAGGAAAATGCGTGAAAAACGCTCACAAGCCTTCCGAATACTTTGACCTTGCCCACGGTCACAGAGAGAGCTGCCGTACAATTCGACTCAAACTGCGTGTGTATTGGGGCACACGCATTGGCACGATCGAAGTGTGTGCGTTTTGTTGTTAAATTGTTTAAAAGATTGGCGAGCAGTCCAATTGGCAACCGCTAAAGGTAAATTTCACTGCTTAAATTTGGCAAAAAAAAAACCCTAAGAAATATGTAGATAAAATGCAGATTACGTAATGTATGAACAGCCGTTTGTTGTTGCAAAAAAAAAAATCAAATAAAAATTGCAAAAGCGAAAGTAATTAGCTGTCAATTGACATAATTTGATTTGTGCAATTAAATAGATCCGAAAAATGATAAATCGCCCCAATTGGAAATTTGCACAGCCAGTTTGTTAGATAATCGCGTGTGAATCGCCTGCAAAACGCTGCAATTTCGGGGCTATTATTTGGGTCAAAATCTTGATGGATTAAATTTATTAAATATTATTTTATAGCTGGAGCACCCACACATACACACACACTGGCACTAATACATACCAGGAGCTTTTTCTTAACTGCAAGAACTTAAATCCGGATCCGGTGGACGATGAATTGCTTCTGAACGCGACTAAACTCGCAGAGAAAACGCCCGCCACTTCGCTGCTTTTTCGCGACGCCAGCGGCGACAGCGAAGAGAGGAAAGCGCAGCGCAGCGCCAAAAAGTACGCCATTGTTGTTGCCCTGTGGAACGTGGAGAGCGCTCTCTCTTATATGTATGCGTCTCCAGGGGTGCGTTTTCCGTTCGTTGTTGTTGTTTTTGCCTTATTTTGTTTAGGAAAAGTGACCTTTCACAAGGTTAGAGGCTTTGGGTTCCACACACAGCTGCTGGTCGCATGTCTGTGGGCAAGAGAGAAATAGATGTTCGTAAATTAATGTTTAAGTCATGAAATAAAATCATGAAATTAAATCTTAAACAAATCGGGCTTAACATATATACGTACGCAACGTGTTAACAGCAGCTCAGCCGATTTAGCAAAATTATATGTATTGAATGTACAAGCAAAAGATTTAACGTAATGAAATGTTCTATTTATAACAAGAAAATAAAAGGCAAACAAATTACCTACTATTTTATGACAATTTTTTATGCATTTTTTTTAATCGTACTATTTTCTACCGTTACAACAATCAGATTCAAATTGCAAGTGTGTCCTTATTAGCTTTAAAGTAAAAACACCAAAGAAACTCAAAAACGAGCGCGAATGCGGTCACACCAAAAACGTTTAGCTTGAAAATAGCTAAAAATAGCTTTTTAAGTGTGACATCTTGTGGTGGGGGAGAAATTCCGCGAATTCAGGCGAATTTCAGCATTATGATCGGAAAGTAGGGCGAGCACACTACACACATATGTTTTGAAAACACACAACACGCGGCTTACTTTTTGTTTCAAAATAACTAAAAGCGAAAATACTCGGTTAAAATGGGCAGCAGCGGCACAATAGTGATGCCCGGCGACCGAATCACGGCCATAGAAGAGGTGGCCAAGAGCAAGCGGGTGATCCTGGGACCAGGACTGCGGCGACTGGACGACACGGTGGTGGCCAGCAAGGCCGGGCCGCTGCGGCACAAGGAACCGAACACATTTTGGGTGGACAACTACCAGCGGAGATATGTGCCGGCGCGCGGAGATCTCGTCTTGGGCGTGGTCAAGGCGAAGGCGGGCGACCAGTATCGCATTGACATCGGGTCGGCGGACATAGCCTCCATTTCCTACCTCTCCTTCGAGGCGGCCACGAAGAAGAACCGACCGGATCTGAATCCCGGAGACCTCATCTATGCGCGGGTGCTGGTCGCCAGCGCGGACACGGAACCGGAGCTGGTGTGCGTCAATTCCAATGGAAAGCGCGGTAAACTCGGCTTGCTAGCGGACGGATTCTTTTTCAAGTGCAGCCTGAACCTGGGCCGGGTGCTGCTCCGCGAGAACTGTCCCGCCCTCGCCGCCCTTAACCGGCAACTGCCGTACGAGATCGCCGTGGGCGTCAACGGACGGATCTGGCTGAAGGCCCATTCCCTGCGTGAAACCGTGGCCTTGGCCAATGCCATTCTCGCCCTGGAGCAGGCAGGCTATGCGGAATACGACAAGGTCTGCGACAATCTAGGGGACTTTCTGCAGGCATAAGTCCTGTTTACCGGCTTATAGTTTCTAAGTTTACTTACCTTTATGTGTATAAAAAAACGTAAAGTTGAAATGCGTGTTTTGGAATTTTTAATGTGACTGTTGCGGCGAAGTTTACGTAAAAATGAGGGTTCTTTGTCAGAGATGAGCAGATCGGGGCCATAGGATAAGATCGTGATTTATATCTGTAGACCAGGATTATGACTTGATATATATAACAGGGGTGCCACAGAAATAGTTGACTGACACCAATTGAAAAGGAATCAAAAATTTAATTTCTTAAAAGAGAAAGCTTTGTATTTTCAAAAAAATAATTAAACTTGGTTTTTAGGTAATTTTCTATTAACGGAGCCCCTTCCAAAAAATTAAAAATAAAAACCATAGATAGTGGGTGCTTCAACGTACATTTGGGTATAAAAATTATGTTGGGGACGGTCGTTGTTTAGCCACAATCAATCTTTTTTTAATTTTTTGAAAGGGGCTCCGTTAATAGAAAATTACCGGTTTTTATATATCAGAAAACTCAAAACTTAATGCCTGTGGATATATATTTTTAAATAACATGTAAATTCTGCGAGTCTATAAATGAAAAGTGCTTAAATTAAATAAAATTTAATATATACAAATTAGAAACGTATCTTTTGAGACTTTAAATATAAAACAAAGTGATTTTTTAACTAAGTTGTAGTTATATTAAAAAAAAAAACACCTATACATAAGACTTATATTTTACTCAAATTTTTTTATTATTTATTAATTAGTAACTAATGTCCCAGTCACTGTGCCATCTCTGATGTTAACCCCACACAGCTGATCTGCTCCACATCTGCTCCAACGTAGAACGTAGTGCTTATCACGAACCTGCTGCTGCTTTCAGTGTCTCCCGTTGCGGCATAGAGGGCAAAGGTTTCCCGATCGGTCCATTATTGCGCACAAATCCCGGTGCAATGACTTTCCTGGAGTTCCTGCTCCTCCTGCTGGTGCTGTACTACGTCGTCTACGTGCTCCTCTGGATCCTGCTCGACTGCAATGTGGCGCTGTGGTACAAGTCCCGTTTCGGCGTCTCCCTGTGCTCGATGCGCGGCCAGGTGGTCTGGATAACAGGTGCCTCCAGCGGCATTGGCCGAGCTCTGGCCTTGAGCCTGGCCAAGCATGGGGTTAAGCTGGTTCTCAGTGCCCGGCGGGTGGAGCAACTGGAGCAGGTGCAAGAGGAGTGCCTGGCGGCGGCAAGGGGTCTGCTGGCCACCAAGGATGTGATGGTCCTGCCCATGGATATGCTGGAGCTGGAGGAGCACAAATCGCATCTCTACACGGTGCTCAATCACTTTGATCGGCTCGATGTCCTGGTGAACAACGCCGGCCGATCGCAGCGGGCCAACTGGACGGAGATCGACATCGAGGTGGATCGGGAGCTGTTCGAGCTGGATGTCTTCGCAGTGGTCCATCTCAGCCGCGTGGTGGTTCGCTACTTCGTGGAACAGAGGGGAGGCCGGGGCCATTTGGCCGCCACATCCAGCATAGCTGGCTTCAGTCCGGTGCCCTTTTCCGCCACCTACTGCGCCGCCAAGCACGCCCTGAACGCCTATCTCCTGTCCCTGAAGGTGGAGATGCGCAAACTGGACATAAGCATATTTGCGCCGGGCCCCATAGCCACGGACTTCCTGCAGGAGGCCTTCACGGGATCGCAGGGTGGCAAAGTGGGCCTGAGTACCGCCAATCAGAAACGGATGACGGCGGAGAGATGCGGTGATCTCTTTGCCGTGGCCCTGGCCAATAAGATGGATCTCACCTGGTGTGGCCTCTTTCCGGTCAATCTATTGGCCTATTGCGCCCGGAATCCGACGTTGACCAAGATCTTGGGCCACTTAATGACCGAGAAGACGCTGAACAAGATTCGTGAGGGCAAACTGTAAAGATTCTCGATCTACGCCTCAACCTCTCCCTGCTCCCATATGGTTCTCAATCAACTTTTATACAATTGTACAATTGTTTAAATATATATTAACAAAGAAAAATATATAAATATGTATACAAGATTAAATTGAGATAGTGGGGAACTTGGTTGTGGCAGCTATACACAGTTTCCTAGGTGTGTTTAAGTGAGCAAGACATTGTGGTAAGCCAACAAATTCCTTAAAAATAACTAGGCTAAAAGATAGAGCTGTAAAACCATCGATAGTGCCCTTACTCGATATTTTCGATAGTGATAGTCCAAACCATCGATAATATCGATACTATCGACAAAATAAAATGGGTTTAAAAAATTTACTTTGCTTAAACAAACCAAATTCAATGGCTTAATTTATATAAGATTTGATGTAATAAAGAAAATGAATGAAATTTTATCACAATTACTGTCTATATAGATTTTATATAAAGATAGTTTTTGATATTAATGATTGGAAATTAAAGAAAAATGTTTTGGTCCGTTCTTAAGAATATACAAATTTAAGATTATATTTATTGGCAAAATTTGTACATTTTATACGAATTCACTGATTAACTGATGTCGCGATGTATCGATGGTGAAAAAGAACAATCGATAGTGACGCGGAGCACAACACCATCGATAATATCGATAGTATCGTCGATAGTTTTACAGCTCTAATACAGAGTTTCCTTGGTGTGTTTAAGTGAGCAAGACATTGTGGGTAAGTAAACATATTCTTCCTTAAAAATACCTAGGCTAATAGACCCATCTTCTGTTTGGAAATAACACACATAATCGCAGCAATCTCTGGTAAAGAAATACCCGAATTACCACACACATCTCTTTCTGAACAAACTGCAGTTTATTTACCTTTTCTTATCTTATATTTATCCTCGCTAGCATCTAATCTTTACTATCTTTAATCTTTGCCAAGAGCCGCCTTGACATGCGCGGGAATCTTGATACGTTTCCGTTTCGCCTTGGTCAGTGTGGTCTGCTCCACACCCTTGAGTGGTGCCTGCGCCTTCTCCTTTTTGCTCTTCTTGCAGGACAGGGGATTGGGATTCTTGGGTCCCTTGTGCTTCTTGGGATTGACGGGACTTTCAGCTGGTTTCAGGCCTTGTTTCTCCTTCATATAGTCGATTTTATCTGCTTGTTTGCCCAGCATCAAGTTGTTGGCGCGCTTTTGCACCCACTTCTTGGAGGCCTTGGAGGGTGCTTCCAGAACGGGTGTGGCCTTGTGCAGGTAGAGCAGACAGCGTCCGGGAACCTTGCGAAGACTCTCCTGCAGCAAACGATCCTGGGAGGCTATGATGTAGCGATTGTCCTTGGTCTAAGCGGTAAGGAAGGGAATATTTATAGATATATAGGAATTAATAGGAACTATAAAGACTTACCATTGACTTGATGCACTCAGCGGCCGCCACGGGCTTTCCCTCGTGTCCACACTTGTGGACATGGAACCGCTTGACTATGGATGTGGCTCCCGTTAAAGGAGCTCCCAAGGCCTCCGACTCCAGGATAATGCACTGAGTGGTCAGCAGTTTGACGCCGCATTGGAAGTACTTCTGTATTTGCTCATCGATGCCGATTTTATGCTGGAAATTAAAATAATAATTTAGTTTTGGGTTCTAAATGGCAAAGAAAACTCACCTGCAATGCGGCCTGGCAGAAGGTGCCGTCGATGAGCACCTGGTAGGGCTCCCGATAGTCGAAGTTAGTTGCAAAAAACACCAGAGTCTTGTGGGACTTTTTAAAACGTGATATTTTCATTGCGATTTAGTTAAATTTTCAATTTTCCGGAAAAATCAAAACAAAAACAGCGTGCAACTAGACAGTGTTGGTTAAAGTGTTGGCTAAAATAAAAAAAACGGCAACACTGAAACGTCGTTGCCAGACTGTTGTGCGGAATTCAAATAGTTAGCATTTGGCGCCCGATGGGAAATAGTAAAGAGAATGCATTTTCAACCCCTCTTGAGCATTTTCTCCCTTTTCACCCTGCCGCGGCGGCTATTACGCGTTTTGTTTTCATTTCCTTTTTTATAGTTGTTAGTTGCTCTTTCTCTGCATTCGCTGGCGCATCAAGTTGCGCTGTTGAAAATTACTTTTATTTATTTGTATTTCTTCCTGCTCAGTTAAAGTTGGATTTTAAATTGAACTGTGTAAGTATTTATCAAGTCAATTTTAAGGTTAATCCATGATGGAATTGTAGTGTTTATCATATCGGAATATATGTATGTTTGCGTATATATTAAAGACCATTTTGATTGTAAGGTCGCTTGCAAGCGCTTTGTTACTTTGGGTTTGTCTTGTCTGTCTAAATCGCAAATGCAATTTATGGCATACATACATAAGTATGTTTAACTTATTATTTTTCCGACCTCCGTTTTTTCTGGGTTTTCCCTCTTTTTGTCTCAAATCTACTCAGTTGGCATTCAATTGATGGATTTTTTATTAGTAATCATGCTGACTGATTTCAGCAGATGGTCTTAGGCTTAAGATTGTGTTACACTGAACAAAATTACACTATAATTATAATTATTAATACTTGATGCTTCTTTCCTCTTGATATTATTTAATGTTTAATAAGTTTAAGCTAGAAACTTCTTGGATTATAAAAATATTAAACATATTATTATCAAAATATCTAAAAATGATTATTATTTTTAAAATATTTTATTTTCTTAATGATATTCATCATAATATTAAATGGAAAATTTTTCAGAAAATGAATATTTTCTATACAAATAATTCTTGTTTAAAGAAAGATTTACCCTGAAATCACACAAAAACAGTAAGTAATTGTTTTTTATTAAAGAAAATGCTTAGAATTTTTCCCCCGTGCACGATAAAGAATATTGGTCAAGTTTGCATATAATGCTTATGTCGATAAAGCCGCCAGCAGTGCCAGCAGCTGTGTGATCAAGTATTGTTTTTCCTTTGCTTTTCCAGCCTTAATCTCCGAAGGTTGAGCCATTGACAGCTGCAGCCGTCATCATGGGCTTGCATTGGAGGTCGGTTGTGGTGGGTGCAATCACCTCATCGATCTTCTCCACTTTACGGTTTATTATTGCAGTTTATTCAACTTGGCATCGGAGGGGTTAAAGACCAATTGAAATGACCAAAAGCATATTGATATTCATATGCATATTGGTTTCGTATTCCTTTCGGAGCATGAACACACCTTTCGCTATAGAAAAAATTGGCTTTATTATATGGTATGGTCATGTCTTGCGTGCCTCGAATTCGAATTGCTCCTCCTCTCCTCTTTTCCATTGTCTTCTTTCGCTGTTTCCGGTGGGTTTTTCGTCGCTTTGTTGGGTTCTTTTCGGCGGGTGGAAAGTAAGTGACGCATTGGGTTCGCTAGAGATGAAACAGCAAGGGGAGAAGGTTATATAGTTTATAGAGGGTTTAGAGGGTTGTGGTTTTCACCAATTGTTTGTATTGGGCTAGGGTAAAAATAGTTTATTAAAGGGAAGCAGCGAACAGAAATTGATTTCATGGAATTCCAAAAATACTTTGTTCCCATGTTTATAATAATATTTATGTTCCTTTATTAAATCTGAAAGCTAAACTATTTTCTTGAAAAAAAAAAAAACAGAGGTGCATTAGAAATCGCAATGCATTTCAAATCACCTAAAAGGGCACCTAAAACTATGCAATAAAATATTTCTCCGGTCAACACGTTTTTATATGTGGTTACCTTAGCCTACTTTAAGGTATTGTTTTAGAGAAACTTCTAATAATTTCGATTTCAGTGCTAAATCAAAAGCTAGATCAACGATTTCAACTATTTTCAAAGATTAAACTATTAAAAAATAATATTGTTAGTATTATTAATAAATACAATTTATATAAAACCTTTTTATAATGAATTTATAGTGAGAGTTATAAAGGTCCCAAGTCTTTTTATTCCATTTGCTAATATAATTATATAGCAAATATCTAGTTATATTGTTTAATGTCTCTGAACTTAAGCGTTTGTATTACTTAAATCGCTTTAAACACTTGCTTACTGTCTTATATAACCAATCCCATCTCCTCCTAGCTTGTTAAGCATTTAATGATATACGCTATTTGGTCATTATCGCGTTATTAGCCACGGTTCGATGAATTCTAATCCCACAAACGCTGCCATCTCCAGCCAGTGAACTATATATCCCCTCCCGGAGTAGTTAATTCATTCAACTTTGGTCTACGTTACCATCGTCACGATCGCCGTAGAATCCGCAATCCAATCTCATACGATCCCAGCCGAAACGATCAGATCATGATCGAATACGAGATGGGATCAGACCGAAATGCTAAGTGGCAGAGCTTTACTTATTCATTCATGGATCCATTCACATTTCGTCTAACGTCACGCCGCGTTCGCAGTTTGTTGCAGTGTATGCATGTCAATCAGGCTGAAAGCGGGATTCAGTCCAGACTGTGTTGTGTCTGAGCCACCGGTACCCTGCCCCTCGGGATCCGCCAGAACCTTAATTAGTCGCCAAATGGTGTAAGCCGATTTGGTTCTGGTTATATCTTTTCACATTTTTTTTTATTTTTTTATATATATATCCATTTGTCTGTCTCTCATTAGCAAAACATTTGGCGTCCATAGTGGACTTTTTATAATGCGATTTTATTTTCTTGCGATTTCTGGCCGGGCATTTAGAAAGACTTCTCATGTTCGAATTGTTTATTATTATTGTCATTGTTTTGCTTTTGCACTCAAAAATTAAATATGATTAAATTTCTAATTTCGCTATCAGAATGTAGAAGTATTGCCCTGAAACTGTATAGTAAGTAAAGTATTTTGACGTTGGCGAAAAATAGCTGATCTTGAACCAAGATTGATCCCCTGTTTGGAAAGATTTCTTACTCGTGGGGATTAGTTTTAATGAGAGCTTCGATTTCGCCCGCCGCTCATGCTCCAGAGTCGTGTCACCTCTGAGGGCTATCAAGGGGTATTTTCAATTATATACATATACATATATTTTTTTGTGAAATTTATAGAATACATAGCATTTCGAGTAAACCCAAACAAAAAGTTGTCACAGCGAAATGGGAAAATTGAGACAGCCGATGTCTAATCAGTTGCTGGACATACTTATAGTGGGAATCAATAGCCCTATCGTTAATCATCCTCGTCATCATCATCAACGTGATCTTTTGCTTGCGTATTTAGGAGTGAAATTTGTTTTCAAACTTAAAAATGTCAACCCATGTAGTTTTCATAGATTTCAGTAAGTCAAAACTCGCAAAATCTATAAGATATTTAAATTATTCACCTCTAATATTACACAATGCATATTAGCATTTTTGTAGAGTTTAGATATGTGGGTTAGATGTAGCAGAATTTATAATAAAAGTCCCAAGAAAATTCTAAACGTGCCTGAGAACTTGGAGATGTTTGTAAACAACTGAATCATGAAACTAAAAATGTTTACGAGTTTGAACAGCATTCTGGTTTGTAAAAACCTATAAAATTTAAATTATAAATTCCTAATAGAACATAAATTTGGCATTGAATAAGGTGTAAAAAATATCATTCATTGATAACGTTGTACATTTATAAATCAATGAAAAGGTTTAATTTCGATGTAAAAATTCACACAAAAAAAGATACAGCCAAATCCGGCTGTAACTATTTATAGTCCGACCCCGACTGACTCACGACTAAGCACCAATAAAACTCTTGAGCATATTGAACATTCATATTTTCTATTCAAAACAAATACAGCCACAAGGGAAAAAAGCGTGACGTTGTCTGGCGACTTGCGAGCATGGAAATTAAAAATTTAAATTAAACAAAAGTGTGCTTGCGCCCCCTCCATTCGTGTGCCGAGGAAATCCACATCGTTGAGATAAGTCATCTGAAGAGTACTGGTTGGCAATTGAGTAATAGCTAGGGACTAATAATAGAGCACAATTTTCCCGTTGGCTCAAAGTACGTGGGAAATGCAGCAAATGTGTAATAAATATGAGTTTTTTTTTTTGGTTAGTTGGTAGCCTAATCACTGGATGCACAAACAACACTCGATCCACATCATTATCTATGGAAAAAATACCCACATAATTAGAAGCTGATAAGCTGATAAGCAGATAAAATATCTGCATTATCTGGGCCTCGGATCGCTATCTCTTATTGACCCAACCCATGGGGAATTAATTATCCTCAAATGTAAAGATACTGCGCCATTTCTAAACGGGTTCAATCACCACAATTTGTCGCTATAAAAAAACGTGGGTCAAAACTAATGCCAGGTTTGCAGATCATGTAATTATTGATTAAAGTCGGAGAATAATAAAAATAATGGCCAGGTTTGCAGATCATGTAATTATTGATTAAAGTCGGAGAATAATAAAAATAATGGCCAGTTATCATCGAACAATGTACTTCTAGGGGGGAGGCTTTGAGATTTTAAGGTAGGACTAGGGTAGTACCCATTTGATCTTTGACTGATTCGTGTTGGAAATAGATTTACAAATTAAAGGTATTGTTAAAAATAGCTTAGCTTAAAGTAATGCCTTTTGTATTCCAAGCCAAGTGTAGTGATAATTACAAAAATCTAAACAAGCATTTAGTATATTTGTTAATTTATACATAGTACAATATTTAAGCAAAAGAAACCTACAACTACAAACTTTAAACTATATTCCATTATTATATATTTACATGAATCAATGAACCGTTTCAGATTTTAATAAATTATAAACTGCTTTTGTAAAGCATTTCGCAAATCATCAAAGAAAATCGCCTAGAGTCGTATAATAGAGATATTAAGGGCTACAAGCAATCCCTATAAATGATGTATAGAAACCACTTATTGTATTTAACCTAATAAGAAATAATATGGAAATTGTCCCGATCTACAATCAGCATTTGCAGTAAGCCAAGCACACGCTCTTAATTGCTGTTAAATCGGCACTCTAACCTATACCTTGCCCATCAATTATTTATCAATAATGGCTACCAGATTCCAACGTGACAATCATTATCCATAATTCCCTAATAAGATGGTTTTCATTAAGATAAGACACAAGCCACAAGCCACATACTGCCATTAAAGAAAATATAAAAGTGCAGGCCACACATCGTCATAGGGAAACTTGACTTTGACTTGTGGAAACCACGCAATGAGTCCCCACCAAAGCGATCGTTAGGCGAATATAAAAAACCAGAAAGAAATCTGGAGATGATTTACCCAAGAGAGGCAGCGGCTACTGGCGAGTAATCTCTCTTAGCTGAGTGTAATGCTTAACGGGACTGAAATGGGGGTCATGGCTGGTATGTAACTATGAATTGCCATTAGACATATGCAAAAAAAACTAGTGGGAAATGCTTAGGGAGTTTTGGGTTTCAGCTATGGGATACCCTGTTTCTTGGAGATTAATTTATTTTGTAGAAAAATAATACAAGAATTAAATTAAATAATTTTTTAATAGGAAAAGAGCCTTAAGCACTCTTAAAATATATAACTTTATAACTCTACAAATCAGAAACTTCCTGAGATTCAGAAGTTTAAGTATTGTACAAAAAATATAAAGATGTAATTCCTTGTAATGAAATTTTATTTGGGAAAAGTAAGCTAGTAAACCAATTTTTGTTAATAGGGAAAGTATCCCCATTTTACCTTTTCCCTATAAAATTCACTCAAATATCTAGAGACTTTTTACATTTATTTAAAACTTAAAAAAAATCGTAATATACTGGGGTACAAGGGTATTAAAATTTACTTTCAAGATATTTTTTATAGACTTAAATTTAATTTTCATGTATCCTTTTTAAGGGATGCCCATAAGTAATACCCCCAAATTACCGGGTACCCCAAAAGTGGTCCCGTAACGTAAGGTAACAACGTAGCCACCCGGCAAGCTCCAGTGAGAGATGGGGAGAGTTTCCCCTGAGCAGAATGGAGAGCGGGAGCCAACAGCTGGCGGCGCAGCTGAGCAGTCGAGTCGGGTTAGGAATGAGCTTATAAGAGCCGCGCGGAGAGCGATTCACAGTTTAGTTGATCGGCAGCGAGCGTTGCGAGCGCAGTGCACGTGCAGCGGAATCGGAATCGGAATTAAATCGAAATAATAAATAAGAATCTGAGGCGGGATCCCGGGACATAGCGAGGGAGAATCGAACACAAGACCAAGTGCGGGGCGGAGCTGGAATCGAAGCACATTATGTACCGGGCATATAGCACACACAATTGAAATTAATTCACGCGTCGCTGCCCATCTGCATAAGTTCAATGGAAGCAGCAGCAGGCAGCTAGAGCCGCAGCAACAAAATCCAAAGCAAAGGAAAAATGTGAAGAAAGTGCAGCGAAATCGAATTAAGAAATCAAGAAAATCCAAAAGCGACCGAAAAAAAAAAACAGTGCGTCGACTACAAATCAATCGCGTGTTCGTTCGTCCGTTAATGCTAATCAAAGGTTAATCAAAGACACTGCAATCAATCCAATCCAATCCAACCCGATCCGAAACGCAAACGCCAGCTGCATCACCAAAATAAAATTCTTTGTTATTATGTCGTGTTTTCATTCATGAATTGCGTTCTGTGCCTGAGATTTTCCCCCTGTCAACGTCTACGTCGCCTCGTCTCAATTCATGTGCGCACTCGCATTTTACCTCTCAAGAAGAATAACCCAACATATTTTTAACCAAACAACAAAAAAAGAATAAAATACAAGCGGAGCCTTAGAAAGAACAACCGAAAAACTCTACAAGTCAACAGGTTCGTTAACCACCAGCAGAGACAACCTTTTGACCCTGTGAAAAAAAAGAACGAGTGAAATATAGAAAGAAAGACAGAAAGAAAGCTCTTTGGGAGGGAGAAGAAGTTCTGAAGCGGATTGAGTCACCAGAAGAATTCTGCGGACAAAGAACAGAAAGAGAGAGGCAGAGAGAGTGCATTGGGGTCAACAAACGTAACGTAATTCTGGAAAAATGTGTTAGAAATTATTATAAATTCGGAAAATTAGAAAAAATCTATATTTGCAAATGGGTTCCTCCTTCTAATATTATTTAATTTTAATTTAATAGATTATCCAAAAAAGACTATTAAATTATGAGGGAAAGGTATGTAAAGTATGAGACTCTTAAGATATGAGTGAAAAGTATGAATCCTAATAATATTTTCACCAATGCACGGAAATCAGAAACGATTTTAAGTAAATACAAAAAGATCTAGGTCAAGCTATATTAAAAATTAATTTAAAATTTTTTTTGGCATGCTTCAGTAATAAATTTTAAAATTCTTTAAATTGAATTAGCTTTACAAACATGATCCTTGTGAATTTAATTTTGGAATAATTTAAATTTAATTTCAAATTATTAGAATTTAATTAATTAAATTCAATTGTGCGGTTAATTTTAATAAATTTTAATGAATATAATGACTAACCCTTCTCTCTGCGCTCAACGTTAATTGAAAATGTTTATAGAAACAGTTATTACATAAAAAAGCTTTTCAAATATTTCAGTATTTAGGACATTTAATTTTCAATTTATTATACTTAAGTGCTACAGAAATAAAGTAAAAAAATGTTATGATCTTGTTAATGATTCCAACACGAATTAGAGCTCTAAAATTCAGAAAGTCTGCTTTAAACTATAAATTAAGCAATCTAAATAAAAATAAAATTCCAAGGAAAGTTACAAAAAAAAACAATACTTCTTGAAAAACATTTCATTTTTAATCAATTTATTTTTCCTGTGACCAAAAACCTCCATTTCCCGCAGTGTGTGTTTGCAATAGCAGCTGCACAATTTTGCTTAGCCTTTCTTGGAAGAAAAGCTTTCGTGCGCTCTCTCCCTCTGTTCATTGAACTTCCCTCTCACTTCGACGCAATGCCTCCTCTCGATAGATACGCAGACAGAACTTGAAACTTGGAAAATCTAGGTCATCATCGAACCAGAATCTAATGTGTTTCTGTATTTATCATGCGGCCCACACTCCCAGCCGATTATGCGATCGAGCTCGCAGCTCTTCCAGTTATATCACTTCGAGCTCCGCTCCTAGCTTATTCATGACTTTTGTGCACTGCAGCAGGCTGAGGCTGACTTATGACTGTTTTCAGCTTGGCTAATTTATTCACTTCTACCTCCAATCCGTAATGGGATTGCAATTCGTTTGGAAAGCGATTGAGATAATCATTTTTGAGTGCGGGATGCGCACACTTATGTAATTTACATCTCGTGGGAAAATCAGTCGGGAGTTGTAGTCAGCGTTAAGCTGAAAACATTCAATTATTTTACTTTATTAACAACTTAAATAGGGAAATATTACTTGAACTAAATTAAGCTTAGGTATTAAAAATACAAATCTTTAAAAATAAGAAGGGAAAGAGCATTAGAAAGGGAAGGAAGGAAGGAAATGTAAAATCTACCTTATATGTAACCTACTTTCTTGTCTTTAAATTAGCACCTAGATTAAAAATAAATAATATTTTTATAGAGTTGTCAACTTGAATATCTAAATAAAATATAGAATTAATACCTGACAAAGTAACAAGTATTTATTTATGTACTCAGCTCATCTTAATTTCTAACAAATCGTGCTAGGAAAATTAATTAAATATTTTTCTGTAGTTACCTATTTTTATTTATCACTTTCCCCCCTATTCTCACATAAAATCATCTCATTTTCCACCTACGTGCTTCCAGGCTTATATATTCATAACAAAAGGAAAAAACGCATCAACAAATTATAGCGAAATGACGACTAATACACTCGTAAATTATAAACAAAGCCGCATATAGCGGTCATTGGCTGACTGACTGACCGATCACCGCTCCAAACTCGAATAAGATAAACAAACACACTCGAAAAAGGCAAAGAGAAAAATACATAGTATATTCCAAGACCAAAATCAAAACAAACGTTTTATGCCGGCTACTGCGACGTTGCCGCAAAGGGAATTCTTCTCCATGTTTGTTTGAGAGCCTCCCAGATCGGGATCACGCCCACTTATTCTATGATAAACCCTGATCCCTTAACACATAGCATACATATACATATGTAGCTGGCCACGTGCTGGCCTTGGCGATGTCACTTTTCTTTATCGCAAGGCAAAGGCGGTCCCAGGGGTCGTATACGTAATATTTAGTTTTTGTTTTTATTGTATTTTTTTTACCCTACATGCTGCTTAGTTTGTTGTGTTTTGTTTTATCGTGGCTGTTGAGTGTCCAGCAACCACACCGAAACGATCAATTGCCTCATTCTATTGTAGTTTGTTCTCTTATACTTTTATTTTTCCATTTTTTTTGTAAGCTGAAGTTGTTCATGATTTTTCAGTTTCGTGACTTTAATTGAAATGGCGACCGTTTTTCGTTTATGTATATTTTTTTTGCATGTCAAGTTTTAGCGGCAGCGGCGGCTAAAAAAGCACAAAAATTTGCATTGACTGAGTTATGAACAGAGCGAAAATGTCGTCTAAAGGTCCCAGCGACCTTTGGGCCAGCCGAAAAATAAATCTGAGCTACCCGGATTCTCTCGGTTTCGATTCGGTGCTTCTGAGCCACTTTTACAGGTAGAGCTGTGTCATGATCTTCTATACGTATTTCCCAAGTATCTGCTGTTGAAGTGCAATGTTTTGGTCACGAAATTAAGCAGACTGTATAAGAAAAAACATTAAAAAATATATATTCAGTGAAATCAGCTATAAAAGCTAAAAACTCCCTTAAAATGTATAAAACAAATCAAGAAAAACTGTGAACTTGTCAATGAACTCAGTCCAGTTACTCATAAATCCCATTCCCCGGCGGAAATTTATTCAATTTAATATGCATAGACATGCCCACAGCGTGTACACGTATATTAATATAATTATGTCATACGCCGAACATCATAAATTGGACGGCCATATGCTGAACTCGAGCTCAATCAATGAATATTGTCTCAACTCAATGAAACTGCACTCGAAATGCACCCAAGACAGAACCAGTTGAACTTCTATTGCGGACCAAGATCACACCTACAGCGAGACGTGATCCCCTTTAGCTTTGCCGGCCAATTAAGGACTGCGAAAAATCACAGAAAAATGATTATGCACTATTCTCTTTTCGGTTAAAAACTGGTTTCTTTCGGCTTTTGGCTTGTCACTCGTTCAACAAGCCAGACGCCGACACCAAACTCTTTACATCAAAGTCAATATCAGTTGACCAACTTGAGACTTGTTTGCCAAACATAAACAAAAAAGTCTATGTTTAGAGACCGACTGAAATTTATATTGTAAATGGAAGAATTGAAGTTAATTTGCATATATGTGCATACAAAGAAAGATAATGGGTTGCTTAGCCTAGATACTTGTTCTTGGCTTAAACAAACTGAATCAAGATCATTTTTTCCTGGTATATTTTAGAACTAAATTTACAGGAACCTAAATTTTTATATTTCATTTACTGTTCACAAGTTCTAGACTATTCATCGGACTTTATTTGTTTATTCAGATAGTTAGCAAGCTTAAAGTCGGCCAGGAAAAAAACTGACCTAAGTCAAGGGTAGGAGAAATTAGTAAATATTAGCTAATTGGAGAATAATCAATAATAACATTTACTTCGACGCAGTTCTTGATAAAACACAGTGTCAGAAATGGAGCTTGAACTTAGAATTTGATTCCTAACTTTTTTATATTAAATATACACACCTTTGACGTTCAATTTTTGCATAATGTCGAGTCATCGAATCAAAGAAGAGAAAACCATGACATTAGATGACAAGCAAAAATATTTTTGGCCAGCCGCCGATATATAGCCCAGATAGACCAAACTGTCTATGCATAAACCAAAGTTTAATGGACTCTAAGAAGAATTTTACGGAGATAAGACATCTTCAAACTCTGAGATTGAAGAAGTTGCCTGTCCATCAGCCAGAAATATTTCCTAAGTGCTTTTATAATTCACTGAATTTTGTTTTACAATAACTTTCTTTGTTTTGAGCATAAAAGAAAGAACATTTTATAAAATATTTTAATGACGCATCGGCCAAGTTTTGCGATAGCCAATGGACTATGACTCTATGTAAGTGTCGGGCTCTAAATTGTGCAATCAGAATGTAAACGCCCCAAAAAAAATTAAATTATCTTTAACAAGTCTTTTTTTTTGGTTAGTTAATTATAAAGAATAAATGAAGTTAACGCCCGGACGCACAAACAGGTCGTTACTACTAGATCTGCTATTAAAATTCTCGCATATTCACGGGGAAAACGCTTTAGCAGGCCCTCAATTATTTAAGCAGAATCTGATCATAGGGGGTAAGACAAGTACATCAAATAATTAATGGTTAAGTTTACAAATTATATGCCGGGTATATTGCTTAGATATTTATTTATGGCACAGGTTTGAAGAGGGTTTTTTTAAATGCATAAACTCAGTTAGAAGTGATTATAGGCTGGTGGAACAATTTTTTTTCTTTAAATTAATTAGTTTCTTAATTGAATATATACACTTTTTGTTAAATACCAATACCCTATTAAATGTATTAATTGTCCATGGTCGTGAAAGACTTTCAAAATATTTGCCTTGATAAGCGTAATCTTCATTATTTTTTCTTGAGCTGTTGCGCAATTTGCAATGCATTTAAATGAGTTTTTCTCTTAATTTTCTTCCAGACTTTAATCCCCATTCCCGGATTATATAAGTAAACCCCGAGAAATATGACGCTCTTGCCAGATATCAAGGCCTCCGATGCCTGCTGCGGTGGCGGTGGAAGTAGCGATGCCAGCAGCAGTTCCGGTGGCAGCCACAAGGGTCACCATGTGGGCCACGACAATGGCTGCCTCGGCATCAATTGCTGCACTACAGCGGCCAGCTCGGAGTTGTCCATTGATGAGACCTCATCGACCTCCTCCCGAGGATCGGCGGCATTGGCCACTAAAGTAACAAACGATCTGAATGGCTTGCCGGACTACCATCAGGCGGTGGCTCATGCCAACTTCGATCACTGTGAACCGGTGGACATTGAGTTCTCTGACGTTCGATATCAAGTGAAAAAGTTCTCCTTTCCGGAAAGGAAATTCGGTGGGTTTTTTTTTCGCTCTTTTTAACTGAGTAATTCATGTTAATTAAATATATTTTTCCTTACAGTCACCAAGGAAATCCTGCATGGTCTCAATGGCAACTTTCGCGCCGGTGAACTGACAGCCATTATGGGTCCCTCGGGAGCGGGCAAAAGCACTTTGTTGAATGTGATGTCCGGTTTTTGGTAAGTTTTTATATATTCCTGATCTTGAAAATGCACTTTTCCGAGTCAGCATTTGTTATACTGCTGAGTATGAGAGCTGGTTTTAATTACACATCGTGTTCACATCGTGTTTGCATATAAAGTGCAGACGTCGCAATCATTCAATCAATCAACACACACTGCCCAGGTGCCGATAAAGTTTAGCAAATTGCCAGTTACACGGCTGCACTGGGTTATAATCAATTTAATTATGGAAGATACAATAAAGTATATCGTTTCAATCATCGTGGAAATTAACCAGGTTCTAAGTGGTATTTTATTAATATTTATACATACTTTGTTATGCAAATTAAAAGTGTGTTTACTTTAGAGCTCAAAGAGTTTAAGTTATTTTGAGGATAATTTTCCTATCTAAATGTATTTTTTAAATTTATTTAAATCCACAATATGATTCACAATCGCCTGATGCGTTCGAATGCTCCTAATCTTGACCCTCAATCGCTTTACTTCCTCTCAGTTCAAGAGCTTGCCCCTTGCATAAGTAGAACTTTCCGGAAGAACGCAAAATAAACCCTGATGCACAATTCTATGAGTCACTTCCATTCAATTGACGCATCTAAAATGCAATCTTACTGACACTTTTGATGGCCAACTTGACAGCTATTACAACATTTAGTTTGTAAATAAAATATACAATCTTGGATTTTTGCTGGAAACAAAACTTGCAAAAACTGCTGCTTCTGTATAATTATCATACTTAATGTAATGGATGTTGCCCCAGAGGCGGTACACGATTGTTCATTGCTAAACGTTATCGGTCAGCAAACTATGAACTTGAAAACGGTTTTCTTTCGGTTCGTCTGAACCTAGTTCGGTTCACTACTGAGCTCCAGACGTGGAGATTTTTTTTTTGTGTTCAGTCCATATATGTATATATGTACTCGCAGCTGGGCTCGTTCACATTATAATAATTATTTTAATTGCTTGTTTTTTGCTGATTTTCTTTTGAGATTTCTTTCAATTATTTTTACTCTTTTTTTTTGCTGCCGCTTTTTTCACTTTTCCAACAGCGCCACTGGAGTGTCGGGCAACATACGGGTAAATGGCAAGCCAATGGATCCCAGTTCGGAGCGGTTCCGCCAGATGCTGTGCTACATCCATCAGGATGATCTGCTGCGTCCCCAGCTGAAGGTGGGCGAGATAATGATGCTCGCGGCACATCTCAAGTTGGGCTTTAAGGTGACCAAGACCTACAAAATGGATTTGGTAAGGAGAACTTGTAAATCTTTAATGTATCCCTCGAAAAACTCGTAACTTTTCAGCTAAATTATTCTTAATAAATAATAAGTTTATTATAGTTATTAAATATAATTATTATTTATGAAAAAAAATAATTATTTTCGTTTGACTTACAAAATTTAGAAGAAGGCATTTCTGAAAAATTCTTTAATAAATGAAATTGATCAAATGATCAAATACAAATAATCATTTAATTTATACAAGATATGAGATAGAGTAAATATGGTTCATTATATTTAATTTGATTTTATTTTCTACGAGTCAATAATGGTTTTATTTTCAATTTTTCACTCAAAGCACTCGAATTGCCTTCAATGAATATCAACTTGGGAATTATAAGCCAAATTTGCCCTTAATATTTAAAAAGTCATTTATTTTAATCAAAATTTAGAGCTTATTTTTAGCTTAATTTCGTCTCATAAATGTGTCTCTCATCCTTGCAGATAAAACACATCTTATCGCTGCTGGGTCTGGACCATCGCTTTAATGTGCACACGGCGAAGCTCTCCGGTGGACAGAAGAAGCGTCTCGCTATTGCCCTGGAGCTGATAAGTAATCCGCCCGTGCTATATCTGGATGAGCCGACGACGTGAGTGACAGTATATAAGCAGAGACTTATGTAATTAGAGTAGCCATGGTAATGATCATCGTCATCATTGCGATAATGATGATGATGATGAGTAAACTTTGCCTAGCGGAAATTTAGCGAAAAAAAAATACTAGCAAATCCAGACCTGACCCACAAGTCAAGTTTGTTCCCGTCTCTATGGCTTTTAGGGCTTATCAGTTGTTAATATATTATAAACTGTAATAGTTTAGTATAGGTTTAATAGGTTGGGTTCATTGAGCAGGAAACGGAATTCATTTGAATATTTCCATAAAGTTGCTGATCAATCGTTCAATTACTAAGGCTTAGGCGCGGATTATCTCTCAATTAATGGTTTGTGTTTGCAAACTTTGCAATTAATCGAGTCGTTCAGCAGGCAGAAATTATTTTAATAGGTTTCAATTGGAATTAAAATTAAGGAAACAGTTTAAAAGGTTTAATGGCTCGGCAAATAAGGGCCCTACTTTGTAAAGTTCATTAACTTATTTTGTCTAGACAGAGACTTAGCCCTGTCCACAGTTTCTTTGCCACTACAATGACTTTGTAAAAACCCTTTTGGGAGCAGCAATTAAGTGAGTCACCTTATTAAAATACTCCAGAAAGTATCAAGTCATGTAGGAGTATTTTTGTAACAAAGGAAAGCAGAGCTAAAAATATGACAGTGACTGTCTCCTTTAACTTTTTCGTAAAAAAAGAGATACACTTTAAGAAACCTCAGGTTAGTAGCCATAAAAGGAGCTCGTTTGTTAATCCTGTTCCATAAATTTGTTGACTGCAAGTCGATCAAATCATTGTAATGCATAGTCTAATGGCTTTTTGGGAACCCAAACTCGTTTGTCACTTTCATTTAATTTCGTTTCAAGTTCAAGCCACAATCTCACCTACCATTAAAGTTTGTGATTGCCCAAAATTCCTAATGTTCTCTCTGTCTTTCTCAGTTGTTTCTCACTGCCATAACAACGTTTAATGGGTCTTTTTATCTGTCTACTTTCCAAAGGTTAGGTTAGCAGCCATTAAAAAAGGTTGAATCACACTCTACAAGTTAAATTAAACGAATTTTTTTTGGTTGTTTTTTCTGTTCTCAGGGGTCTTGATAGCTCTTCGTGCAGTTCCTGTGTGGCTCTCTTGAAGAAGCTAGCCTCCCAGGGTCACACAATTGTGTGTACGATCCATCAGCCCAGTGCCCTGATCTTTGAGATGTTCGACAAGCTATATACGGTCGTGGATGGAAATTGCATGTACCAGGGACCGGTGAGGGAGCTAGTGCCCTTCCTGGCCGACCAGCAGCTCGTCTGTCCCAGCTACCACAACCCAGCCGACTATTGTGAGTGGAGAATTGCACAACTTTCATCGAGTGTATGATATATCTCTTTATATAATTCCCGACTCATTTCGATTTCAGTGCTCGAAGTGGCCGTGGGTGAGCATCAACGTGATCTGAATGAACTGATCCATGCGGCGAATAAAAAGTATTACGAGGATGTCGATCGCTATCGCTATATGAGCACTGCAGATATGTCACGCCTCGTGGCAACAATTACAGGTGAGTCGTCTTCTGTTCTGTTGCCATGCTATACGTTTTATTTATAATTAACTACCTAGGCTCGGAGTTTTAATTCCTTTATAAAGTTGAAATGAAACTTTAGAGAACAATTCTAATGAGCAATTTTGTAGGATTAAATCTTAATGTACATTTTTTGGCAAAGGTCTTAGATTCTTTTAAATAGCTCTACATTTTCTGGTTTATTTTTGGAGGAGAGAAGAATTTTCAATTTAAAAATAGTTTTCCCCTACCTTTAAGGGGTAATAAATAGGGATTACTAATAAAATAATTCATGGATATTTAAGGGTTTTTAATGACTTTTCTAATCAAGAGATCCATAAACAACAAATTAATATCAGTAAAAATTTAGTAACTTTATAAATGTAAGAAAAATAATATAATATATAATATAAATATCACAGAATTTCTTTGTACCTTTAAAAAACAATTACCCTTTTAATGTATATATTTACTTTGTTTCTTATTTTATTAACCTCTACAATTTAGCTCGAAAAAGCTAATTAATGCCCACATAGTGCAAAAATTTCTCTACATTGTAACCCATTTAATAGCTCTCGCCGTCATTATATACTTTCACTAAACACCGCTACCAATCTCCCCTGAAAATTATAGACAACATTGGCAGCAAGACGCCGACAGTTGCGCTGGCGCAATTCTCCAGCTACGACTATGTGAAGCCAGCGCCGCAGGAACTGGCGCTGGAGGAGATCAAGGCACTTAGTGGCACTCCAGAGAGCATGGACCCAGATCTCCCCGAGAAAACTCAACAGCAGCAGCAGCAGCAGCAGCCACTTGCCAATGTCAAAGAGCTTGCCAAGCCATCATCGAATGCCTCCAGCTCGGCCTCGTTCCTCATGCAGTACCTGCTCCTGATGCAGCGCATCTTGATCTGTGCCAAACGCAACTACGTGAGTATCCGCTATAAATTCGATTCTTGATATGCAAATGGCTCGAGTTACAGCTACTCTGACTGTGACTGCAACCATTTCAATACACTTAATAAGCCGACAACAATTTGTTTTGAAAGCAGGTTTAGGACGGCTGAGCTTGATGGCCTGTCAGGTTGATTTGGTAATTGGCGCTGTGTCCTCGACAAAAGTGAATCGAGTCACTGCTGATCTCGTTTTCTGCGTAATTCTTAATGGTTTAATCTCTTTAATGGCAGCCTTTTTATATTATGTTTAACTTTTTTGTGAGTAATTACGTCTCCGAGAGCTGCACATTATCATTTCGTTCGCTGGCTTAGTGTACATTTTATAATTATAATGTTTTTTTTTTTTTTTTTTGGAAGGTTGGTCGGTTTGGTGGGTTTGCAACGCTTTCGGATTTTTGCAAAACAAGAAAATGTGAGCCATATAATAGCATGCATTCCGTACATTTCAAATGGTAATTGCTGAGGGCTTCCAAAAACTTATATAATCTTGGTAACCGCAGTTTCATGTAGGGCATAAGGTTGGATTTCTTTAATTGTGAGCTTTGGCTTCAAAAGTAATTCATATATAATGTTTTGGATTTCTTCATAACTTGAGCTAATAAAAAATGTAATTTTCTTTTAATAACAAAGTCATAAAAAGCCTCAAATAGCGTAAAATGTTTTTTTTTTCTACAACCCATCAACATTTTTCTTAAATACTCGGGTTTTAACCAGAAAGACTTGTAAGATCAAAGCCCCCAAGCCTGGCATATATGTAATTAAATGTGACATTTAATAATTCACACTTTTATACCTCGTTCCAAATATTTACTTGCCTCTTTTGGCCACATTTAAGACATATGTGACTCAGGGCAAAGGCTCAAGTGTTTACCATAATAAATAAATAAATTAACTTGGAAGCGGCTGCTATGCGATATACTACCGAGATTGATGGCTGACGTTTATCATTTGAATGTGCACAATTAGCACTTGGCATTTGTTTAAAATGTGAAATTGAACAGTTTGTTTGACGTCCAATTAGCAAGTTAAGTCGCCTTTATGCGACTGCACACAATTAATATATGGATCTGCATACACTGCACTCGAGTATGGATGAATCTTTTAGCACCTCGACACTCGGCACTCGAGTCAGTGTCGTAGAATCTGGCCAGCGGAGGAGATCGAGAATCTCGAGCCACTCGACCGAGTCGTAACTCAAAAAGTAATGCCACCGCACGACCAGCCTTCACATAGATTTTCGGTTTTTAGAGTGTGTTCTAATGACCAACATCTCGGCCTGCACGAGCGTTAGCTTAAATATTGGCTTGCCGGCTGCTGCTGCCCCCACTCGAAAATACAGATGAGGTCAAGATATTAGTAATGAAGAATATGTTATATTACAAATGGTTATAGTTATAGTTCCTAAAGCAATGTTCTTATTTCTTCCAACTCTTAAGTTAGCTAAAAATGCAGATTTCCAGATAATAATTATTAATAATTAAAGCGCAGCTGTGTATATCTAAAATTTATCTCTCCACTTTGTATCTCTTTCAGTTCCTGCTGCTGGCCCGCATCCTCTCCCACATTTTTATCGGCGTCGTCTTTGGGTATCTGTACATGAACGTGGGCAACAATGCCCAGAGTGTGCTGGGCAATTACGTATACCTCTACGGCTCCACGCTGCTCTTGGTCTACACCGGCAAAATGGCTGTGGTCTTGACATGTAAGTAGCTGCTTGGGTATATCCAAGATACGAGTACGAGTCCGAATCCGACTACGAGTACAAGTACTTCACCCCCCGGTGCTTTTCCAAGTGGTTCTTGAGTAGTGGTAGTCGTTCCAAGCGTGCCCCAACCTCAACCTCAGCCTCTCCCGTTTCCCATTCGATTGGCTGGCGGCCAACTTATAGCAACAAATATGCAAAAATTTGTCGCCAAATTTGGCCAAGACTGTGCAGCTGCCACCGGGTTCTGCGGCAGACCTCTTGTGCAACCGACTACTATTTATTTTGGCAACTTGGCTTTGTCTCTCCGCCTTGCCGCATTCTAAATTGTCAACAGAGCTTCGCCTTTTTGTTTGGAATGCGGATTAGCCAATAATATGTTGGCATTTGCACAAAAGTCTTGTGTCTTAATTGGCAAAAAGGAAACGAGATTATGAGCTTAGATATGGATGGATCATTAGCTGGTCTTAGTCTGAAGATTAGTGCTTTAAGATTGGGTGGTAGCTTAAATGGCTTTGTGAAATTTTTAAGTAGGTATTAAAAAGTCGTGATTGAATATTTAAAGGAAGATAAAGATCTGTGATTAAGAAGTAGACATTAATAAGTTATAATTGGAAATAAATCTTGAATATTATTGGTTATTTTTTTATGATTTTAACAGTCTTAATTTTGAGTTAATACAATTTTGAAAATTTTTACGGTCCGTAAAAACTTAAAACCATTTAAAAAAGTAAGCTAAATTTAATTAAAATACTTTACAACTAAGTAAGTGAGAAACTTTTCCTCGCACTTATATTTTGAATCTCTTTTATCATAATTTAATTTAATTTAACAAAATAATTCAGCACATTAACCTTCCCGGCGAGGCCAGACCTGAATGCGATCATCATCGCTTAAACATCTTAGTCGAGCCACTTTGTCATTTATAATTTCCATGTAAATGCGTTCACAATTAATTTCTCACCCTGAAGGAGACCCCCGAAATAATGGCGAACCCGAAGACTACTGAGTAAATAATTATAAAAATCCAAGAGATACGACGGACGCCGGACAGGCGACACAAGCTTGCGAATATTGTATAATAAAACCGGTTGGCAAGCTGTTCTCAAAGCATATTACAATAAATTAATCCAGACAGGAGGCACAGGCGGCGTTGGGGGAGTCGGGACAGTCGGTTGGTGGCCGATCTTTACCGGTTTCGGTTTACTGACCTGACCTAAATATGTACTGTGTACTCTGTCGGATGCCTTCACCTCCGTGCGCATATCGGGAATTCAATAATTTTTATCAATTAATTTTATTTGCAGTTCCGCTGGAAATTGACATGTTGACGCGGGAGCACTTCAATCGCTGGTACAAGCTGGGTCCCTACTTCCTATCGCTGATCTCCTTCGAGATACCCTTCCAGGTAAGGCCCACTTACTGCTAAGCAACTAAGCCGATCAGAACCCCACGGTGGCAGCATCATCATTAATCATCATTTAACCCAAAGCCCCACTATAGGTGGCACTGAAGCCTAATGAATTGCCGTTCGGTCATTAAGTCAAATTAACGATGTGAAATCGCTGATGTTCGAGTTTCATTTGCGTGACAGAATCGCGCAAGCCTAACACGCTTACGAACTACCAGCGGTTTGCAGGCAATTGTTCCAATATTCTTTGACATTCATAATTCATACATGGAGAGAAGTTGTCAACGTTCTGTGGGTGAAGCACAAAAAACAAATTTTTTGTGTTTGCGGGCTTAAATAATAATGGGAGAGAAATAATTGCAAATTTCCTGGAATTCTTAAAGCTGAATTAGTAGGAATGAATATGAAATATAAAATTTGGCTGTCACTTACTACCCTATTAATATGTTAGGTAAAATCATATAATAGGAGGAATCCACAGAACTCACTATGGTTTTGAAACCCCTTAAAAAAGGTGCCTAAAAGTATGCAATAAAATGTTTGAGATATAAAATTCAGTGTCATTTTGTGTCATTTTTATACATTTCAATACAATTGGGTTAAGATATTGTCATTAAATGAAATTCCAACGCTTGAAATATTATTACAACAATTTTTAAATACTATAAAGATGCAAAATTAATTTAAATTTGTCTAATTATAGAGCCTCTGCACCGCCATGTACATCATCATCAGCGTACACCTAACGGGCAACGATGCCGTGGATTCCTTCCGGATATATTACTTTATGCTGCTGGGTATAATGGCCTCATTAAGTGCCCAGGCCTGGGGCTTTTTCGTGGGAGCCACGCTGCCGACTAAGGTGGGTTTTCACACTCCACCAATTAGCCAGAAAGTTAATTAATCACAATTTAAATTTAATCCCGTAGCTTGCCGTATTTTTGGGTCCCATTCTGGCGGTGATGTTCTCCGTGTTTGGCTTCTGTACGAGGTACATTGACATCACGCCCCTATTCCGTTGGATGTGGCACTTGAGTTATTTCCGGGCGGGATTCCATGGCGCTCTGAATGCAATCTACGGAATGGATCGACCGTTCCTGGAGTGTCCGGAGAGCGCGATGTACTGCCACTTCCGCAGTCCCAAGGTGTTTCTCAAGTACATGATGATATCGGATGTGCACATGTCCGACTGCCTGCTCCTCATGGGAACCGTGATTGGGGTCATGCACGTGCTGACCATCATAACCCTGTGGCACAAGCTGAACAAGCGATAGGGATAGTCCAGTTCCATTCCACACATACCTATACTCAACTCTAAGCTCCAGATGTAATTTCTTTGTACATAGTCGGGTGTCCTTCAATCTCTCCTTGTTTTAAGTTCAAAATTGAATTTATGAGTTTCCTTTTTGTGTTTTTTCTTTGATGATGTGAAACGCTAGCTTAGGTATTTATTTAGATATTCTCCGAAATATTATTTGTACGCAAGAAGGCTCTAGGGTAGCTTATACCAGTGTAAGTGCTGATATACCAAAAAAGAAAAGAAAAACAAAAGTCCAGCAACAAACAAATTTCAATTTCCCAGTTTCCATCTTGCCATTATCCCTATTCGTTCATCCACTGAGTTTTGGGTTCCCCCGAAGGATCTAAGCTATGCCAAATCTTGAATATTCATCCCAACAGTCCGCAACAACGATACATATTTGTGATCAACATTTTGTTTTGTCTCTTTTAATGCCTAGTTTTAATTTTTATATTCCTAAGTTCGATTTACGTGTATACGGCAGAAGATGATTATGTTTAATTTGTGTAGCCAATGTTTTAGATTTTTTACTATATTGATTTCGTAATAAAATGTTTGGTAAATTTGAACAAGAGGTTTAAGTGCTTTTTATTATGATTTTGTGACTTTCTTTGCAACAAATGTGTTTATTTTTTATTTAAGTCCAAAGAACACAAGGGATCCCCTCAGCATCGGCGTATTTATTCCCAGCTCGATGATGTTGAGGCTGTATATCCTGTAAGCAACCTGTTTTCTTATTTCAGCTTTAGAAAAATGTACTTCTATAAAATATACAAATATTCCTATGTAAGCTCTAATAGTTCCTAAAACTAGATCGAATATGATATATTAATGTATTGATCAGTGTGAAATAATAGTACAAAGCTAAACGGACATCAGATACATAGAAACAAATTAGAAATAAAGAAAAACTATTATATCAAACTAAAATTCAGTAATTCCTTTTTTTATTATTTTAAAATTAAGGGATTTTTCACTAAGAAGTCCTTAACTCATAGCTTATCTTTGTTTGATCTTTCTACTGATCCCATTTTACTTTTAAAACAAACGTATTAAATTGCTCATTTAATTATAACACATAATTGATTTTTATTAGTTGCAAAATGCCGATGCCATACATACATAATAAGTTAAATACATTGATGACGATGAGATACAGGGCCTAAAGGCCTCCATCCGGTAAATGCTTAAAGACTAAGATATATATAGAAAAATATATACTGCTTATATGGAGTGATTGCACCACTTCCCAAAGAATCCACTACATGGTGGACATGCGGGCGTAGCGAATGATCTGATCGTGATTTAGAGGGGCATCCGTGGACATCTGGACCCTTTGCCATTGCCGGGACTCGTTGGATTTCCGTATGGCCTCCACCACCGCCTGGACATACAGGCCATCTTCGAAGGTGGCCGCCGTGGAGACGGGTGCCTTGACCCAGGAGGATTCCTTGCTGCCAAAGGCTTCCTTGAGAGCTCCCACCATCTTGCAGAGACCCTTGATGTAGGGTCGCGGCAGCAATGAGTTGTTTGTGGAGAAGTGTAGGTCCTGCACGTCCACGTAAACGGCCTCCTCTTTGGGCTGCCCCTCCTTCAGCACGAATAGGTCGCCGCCGCGCACCACGAGGTGTCCCTTGCTGCCGTAGATGAGCACTTCCTGGGAGAACGCCTTCGCCGGCACCGTATGACTGTGCAAAGCGACTGTAACCAGAGTTCCCGTGGTCAGCTCCATTTGGAAATTGCAGAAATCCGGCGCTGTGATCTGCCTGATGCCATTGATGGCAGGCGTCGTCTTGGTGTAGGACCGCAAGACTCCATGGACGCGGATAGCTTGCTGCTGCAGCAGAAAGCTGACCAAGTCAACCACAGATCCCACCAGATTCAAAGCTCCACCGCCCATTTGGGCGTCGCACATCCAGTTGTACTTCTCGGGGAACAGAGTGCCCATCTGGACACGCACATCCATGAGCACCACATCGCCGATGGAGCCTATCAGCTCGTCCTGCAGGCAGCGACGCATGTGCGTGAAGGCGGGCAGAAACCGAAGCGGATGATTCACCAGAGAAATCAGCGTCGGATAATACTGCGACGCCCGGACCATTTTCAGGGCATCTTGCTGGTGCAGTCCGGCGGGCTTGTCACAGACAACGTGCTTGCCGATTCCCAGCGCCTTCACCGAGATCTCGGCGTGCAGGAAAGGCTGACACACGATGAACACCAGGTCCACGTCCTTTCGCAGCAGGACATCGTCTATAACGTTCGTGTGGAATTGCACATTCTGCGTGGCGGCCGTCTCCTTGGCCTCCTTTAGCGTACGGCCCCAGATGGCCCGCACCTCAAAACCCTTCTCCCGCAGCAGCGGCACCAGCACGTTGGCGATCTCGCCAGTTCCAAATACTCCCACGCCGGGCAGCATCGCTCAGATGCCTTAAAATAACTATTTTAATAGGAAAATTGTGAATGTTTACGTTTTTCGACTGGCCAGGGTTGCCACATCGATCGAACTGTCAGCCGTGGCATAGCAAAGAGCTTTTGTCAAGGCAGCCAGTAGCTGGCAGAAGCTGGGCGCGGCGGAACTCGCAAATGACGTAAAATTGAAAATAGGACCGCATTCGCCTGCGCGTGGCAAAAAAAGCGCGTTTTTGAGTTCTTTGGTATTTTTACATGAAAGCTGATAAGTGCACACTTACAGTTTGAATTTGGTTTTTGTAACGGTTGAAAACAGTTCGATTTAATAAAATTCATAAAAAATGGTCAGAAAATCTCAGCTAAAAATATATTGAAAATGAATGATGCATTTTTTTTCACCGATTAATTTTTTTTCACCTATGATTTTTTTCACTGATGAATTTATTTTCACCGATGAATTTTTTTTCACCGATGAAAATTTTTCACCGATGAATTTTCTTCACCGATGAAAATTTTTCATGCATGAATTTTTTTCATCGATGAAAATTTTTCATGCATGAATTTTTTTTCACCGATGACAATTTTTCATGCATGATTGCACTCGTAACGTCGGATCTGTGCGGCGATTCTCCGTAGCCTCGTTGTCAGTTGCAAAGGGTTTTCCATAGAAGTCACCACTTCCAAAATTTGTATTAATTCTTTACATTATTTATTTTATTAAATATTATTTTAAGCAAAACTCATTATTCATTGAAATTTTTCTCCAATAATTTGGCGAGTAAGGCGTTATGTTTCTGGCGCTCCTCGAGTCCTTTTTCCAGTAAGAGGCAGATACGAGATCCCATGGACAAAATGGATTCCTTGGCGTCCTTCGTGGTCTTATTGAGTGATTTAATCTGTTCGGCTATTGCCTTTAAAGAAGCTTCATTATAATTAACAACAGGAGATGGTGACTCCGTGGGTTTTTCAGTTGCATCTTTTTCGGTGGTTTCACTCGGCTTAGCAGTTACCGTGGAATCGGTTGTCTCATCTTTAGAGGCCCTGGAATCATCCATAGTAAAGTCATGCTCATCCTGCATGCTTTTCGTGTCGAAAGGATATTTAGTAAACTCCACCTCCTCTTTGATAATCTGCGCAGAGTAGAACGGATTTTCCGGAGCATCCTTCTGTGTGCTTTCAATCGAGGTAGAATATGCCCTGGGATGGGACGTCTCATTGTTAGAGGTCCTGGTATCAACCATAGTAACGACAAATGCATTCTGTATGCTTCCTGAGTCGAAAGTACAGTCATTATCCTCCTCATCCTTCTCCTGTTTGATTATATTATCCAAGGAAACGTCGGATGACGATTGTGGGGCCGAACTTTTTATCGGATCATTCAGCTTAACTTTTTTGACACGCATTCTATACCTCATATTCTTATATTTTGAATAGAGCTTTCCGCTGGGGTTGCCACCGGACTGGCGACGTTCGATGAAATAAAAGTCCTATTAAGTTTTATATATTGTTATTTTCATTGTTTAAGAAATTATTGCCAAAATTACCCTCATTTCCTCTTCGCCTGGAAAGAGTTTACATATTTCGTCAAGCAAGTAGCGGAAATCGCTGGTACTGATGTGAATATTTCTGGCGTAAATATCGTCCACCATCAAGCTAATAAAATCGACTCTATCCTGATTTGAAAGGACTTTCTTTTCTTGAAATCTAGTCAAAATATTTTTCCCTTTCGCTGATTCCAGCAGCAAAGAACGCAAACTCTAAAAATATATCCGAATGTAAAATGAAATAATTAATGCATTATCAATAATATGTTTTGAAAGTATATACCTTATTGAGAACAGTTCTCGGAGGTGGTTCTCCATCTGGTATCCAATTCTATACGTGAATTTAAAATTATTAATTAATTTAAATTATTTAAAACTTACCATCATCTGCCATTCTAAAAGTTTCTTGCGAAACGTCTCACGGATACGATTTGGAGGGAATATTTCTTCCAAGTCGCACTCTTTCATTACTTTTAGATGAATGATCCCCAGATTGTGACCTATAACAAATCATTTCATTTATTACAAAAATATATGGTAAATATCTGTTAGTTCGGCCTCTTTAAAAATATTCAAAAAAAAAAAAAAAAACATAGATATGGGGTGTTTCAACGTACATTTGGGTATAAAAATTATGTTGGGGACGCTCTTAGTTTAGTCACAATCCATCTTTAAAGTTTAGCCTAATTCCCATACAAAATGCGCTTGGAAACCGTTGCTACGCAAAATCCAAGCGCTTGTCTGTGCGATCGGTACAGTGGTCTGTGAAGCCTAACATTTTTGTCAAATTGTGCTGAGCGTAAATACTATATATGTAGACACTTTGCACACTTTAAATACATTTATGCGTGAAATAGAAATAAAACAAAATGCCAATGCCGAATTGGCAAAGCGCCAACCAAGAGGTTGGTTTTGGTTTTTTCGAACATGTCGACGGGAATCCGCACTTTATACATCTGTATGTATGTGTTTGTATGTGTGCGAAAAAGTGCGCTCACACAACCTACAATTTGTCCATATTCTTATCTTTTAATGCATGTTTTATTACAAATAATCACTTATTAACACTAAATCGCTTACTCACGTTTTAGAAATGGCAGGGCCTCCCGCACTCCCATTTCAGTGATTAATTTTTCCAACGCGTTCATCTTAACGCGGTCACTTCTGTACACAAAGTAAATTGGTAAATTCCAGAGACCGAGACGTAGCAGCAGCAGTATAAAACGGGAGAGCATTACTTGAGTACAGACCTGCTTAAAATGAGTATATATTTTTTTCTCTCTTATACTTATACACATTTCGATAACACATCTAGGGTTGCCGCCTAATTTGAATATCGGCGGGTGAATTTAAACGTTTTCCTATTGCTTGTTAAGATTTTTTCTCAGAAACATAGCATTCGAAACAAATTTCAACCTACACCAATTCCAAATTCAGTTTGGCAACCAAAACCAAATCGGACCGGAAACAATGATTTCGATTGTCCAGTTGCTGGCCTCCTTTTCAGCAGGGTTCTTGCTATCCACGCAGACGATGGGCATTTTGAAGACGGTGAACGAGCAGGAGTCGGCAGCTAAAATCGCGGACAATCTAGATACGGCGGTGATTGATGAATCGGGATTCGGGGGTCCAAAGGTCCTAGGATCCGAACAGATCAACAATGCCTTGCAGCATATTATGAATGGCGAGCGGCACTACTGCAGGGTTTATTTAGATGCCAAGCACAATAATAGTGCCAAGGGGCCGGAATACGCTCTGGGCTCGGAATCTCTCAATCGCATATTGGAGGAAATCATGACCCCCGCTGAAAATGTGAACAGCAAGGCATTGTCATTTGAGCCTCCCACAGATATCTAAGGCAATTAAATTCAATGTTAGATTGAGCTATTGGTGTGGGCTCCCTCAGACCTTCGTTATTTAGTGCTCTTTAATGAAAATACAAAATGTTTTAGGTCATCTCAATACATTCATGTTTTCTTTTTTAATTTAATGGGATATTTGTTCTTTTTTTTAGCGGAAGAAAACTTGGTATTCTTAATGCTTATCAGAAAACGCATTATATTTAAAATAAAATCAAATATTGTCTAAGACTTTTTGTAGCATACTCATTGTCAATATTTTAATTGATTTCAAGCCTAGTATCCTTTTCCGATTTTTGAGCCCGACTGCTGTCCAGTGTGGTCCACACCAGTTAACCATGACCCCTTCCCCATTTTCCCCTTTCCGACCCTTTGGGCCATGTGTGTTATTGCAGCTGTCAAAGCAGCCGGCGTGCGGAAAATCATTCTGCAGCTTATTACAAGCTGGTAACTGCGAATGGGAAGCTGAGTGGAGTGAAGGACTTACTGATGACTGCGCCTATGACACTGACAAAATAGATTACTGGAAAAAATATAAATAAAACAAAATAGTAATTTTGTATTGTTATATTTGTTAGGACAAAATTGTAAGAGTTTTGAAAATTTTCTAGCAATTATGTTAGTTTAAATAACAAAATATACAAAATTATAATCCATTTTATTTCCGCTTTCAACACAATTTTTATGCTGAGTGCACAAGACCCACCGCTCATTTCAGTGAGGTTGCGGGACGAAGGATGTGGGCGGCGGACATAATGCAGGCATTGGCAAGCCATGGCAAACAAATGTCACAGCCGACGCAGTGCCCTGTCATATGGTAACCCAATTAGTGTAATTTGGTTTAAGGCAGCTGCTCACACACCAAACACACACACAGCAGCGGCAGCCGAAGGACCAACAGGCGGCAAACAAACGGCTTTAAAGGAAAGCCAGCGGCCTCAGCAAACAGCTAATGAATGTTGCTCTGTCAGAGCCTGCGAGGCATAAGTTATTGCCACCAAGTTATGGTCGAAATCAAAGGTGCCACCGAAGGGGTTTTACCTTTACAAGTGGCCTTGTAATGTACTCAACGCGCAGAGTTGGATATTAAGACAATTATTAAATTAGCTGAAGTATTTAAATGGGATTCAAGCATTAATTAAGAAATACTTATATCAGAAAGCTTCCTAAAACTAGTCAAATTTAATTAAGACATATCAGGGACTTCTGCCGACATGTCCAACCACATCTTTTAATTGAAAACTGAATGTTAATGGCCATATTGATACATTTTGCTGATCCCAGCTTAGTTTATCTCAGACTTTGTCTGACCGCAAACAGCAAACCTTTCTGTAACCAGACATTAATCACATTTAAGCCAGATTAATACTAAATGCAGGGGCCAGACCACACCGAAGACGTCTGGAATTGGTGGAGGCAGGACAACTAAACATTTAATAAGCCAAAACAAGCGAACGTCGACGCCATTGTACGTGACCTCATCTCGAGGTCTGGGGCCGAGTCTGGCACCGAGACTGGGACTCGAATGAATCAGACCGCACATAGATCTCTGTCAGAGGCATTAGCATTAGCAGCGGAACAGGGACGAGCCAGCCAAAGATAGTTCATCAAAACTGACAAGCCCATTTCGCTGCTGGGAGTCGCAGTTTGCTTTGTCTCTATGCTGTGCTCCTTGCACTGAGGAAAATAAATGTAAGAAGCATATAATAAAGAGAAATGTATTTCTAATGGAATATGGAATATGGTCCGTATTAATTAGGCTAAGCTACATATATTAAATTAATTTTGTTATGCATTAACCGTTCTAAATATTCCGAAGAATATTTAATTTTATATATAAACAGATGGAACACGTTTTCCCTACAAGTGTAGTTGCGCTGGAAGCCATCTCTGGTTATCCAGGACATATAACAAAACTGCAGGGAAAGATCCGCTCCACTAGCCAGCGCCTTGCTCCACCCACTTGAACCAGAGAACCGCCATGGCCAACAGATGAGAAATATTCATCAGCATTTACGTCACGCAGCGCGCAAAAGTCGCCGGGGAAGGATATGGGAGGCAGGGCAGGACCAGGAGAGGGAAGAACCCGGCACACTGGCTGTCAGTAGATTTATGTTGACATTTCAATGACAGTTGTGAAAATGCTTCCATTTTATGTGTGCTTGCTGTGGCCGTGTCTGTGGCTGTGGCCGCATCCGTCGCCTCTTTCATCTTAAATTTGCGCAAATTGGTTTATCACAGCAACAGCAGCTTAAATTATTTCCAATCACGTATCACTCACGAATTGGGGAAAGGATATGTCGCGCCACTCACGCGGATGTCACGATCCTGGGCGGGCAAATAATCATGGCACACGCACTGCTCTCAAATTTATGGAGCACAAGTCGTTGGCTTAAGGGGAAATTGTTATGGAGTTGTTGCAGCAGTTCCACAAGGTTCTGGATATAAATATGGACTTGGAATAGCATTAAAGAAAAATTAATTGAATTCATTATATTTCCAGGAAACCTTAAAACATGATAGGGGATCTCCGCTCTCTCCTTTTCCAACTCTAACTTTCGGCCGTCAAAAACAAATTGCTTGCGTGCCAGCCATCAATTTTTATTAACTTGATTAAGTGCTTTATGGCAGGCGTTGGGGATTTCTGGTTAAGCAACAAGTTATTAGCAACGGAATGGAAATGCCAAGTGGGCGTGGTGGAGGAAACCCAGCCGCCCACGCCCACCAGGCCACTTCCTTCCATTGGGATCCAGTGACAGCAGCTGCCAGATTCGCTCGCCCTCTCCTACAGCTGGTGTCAAGGAATAATATTTGCATTGTTGTAGCCGGAAAAGGGGACGACTTAAGTGGGCCAAGAAGGGGGATGGACTAGGATGGGGTTTTTGGAAGGCGGATGTTCAGCATTTCAATAAGCTAAAGCCAGCCTGGGTTAAAGAGAGGTGGTGGGCACTGGCTGACGGGGGAATTTCATTAAGCAAATAACATGAAGTTATGAAGCAGTTACCTTCATAGTTAACTGCCAGGGGGAATTCCATGGGTCTTGATAATTTTACTTCCTGTTTCCGCCCCCTAAATGGGTGCAAACTGATGGCAGTTTACATGAGACTTTTTGGGCAGAAGTTTGGGAAGTAATTACTCTATTTTATAAGGAGTCACATTTTGGTTTTTAATTTAATAAGTTTTCTTGCTCGAACTGTTATCATTTTTATTTGAAGCCTTTCCAACAAGGCAAAATTTATTTAATTTCATAAACCACCATCCTGAAGAAAGCTCTATTAAATAATTGCCAAATAGTAGGGGGAAGAGTGCGGAATGACCACTATTTGTGACCACTGGCAACTGCTAAATTCCATTTACTTGCACACACAAACATATCACAGCCAGAAATTTCATAGTCGAAGGGATTTCGGATTGTCTGAAGGAATTCCATTAGCAGGGATCTCGTCCTGCATTTGAAGTAAGACTGAGCCAATGTTAGAAAGTGCACACACAAAACGAGCATTTGCATATATATAAATAAAGCTGGAAATGAAGCTGGCCACTTGCCTTAATTAAGCTTGAAGGTGGGATTTCCCATTGCTTAATACTGAGCTCGAAGTCAGGTTGCAATGCTCTAATTGAAACATATGTAAATGAAAAGAAATACATATATGTACTTACAGCGGAGCTCAATAGAATTGGAAAAACGCGCTATTTTTTTTAAAGAAACTTCATCATATTTTAGTAAAGAAATAAATAAATTATGAAAGATTTCTTACATAAAAGGTATAAAAGGTAGAAGGAGTAAAATTCAGAATAATACTAGTTCTTAGATTTAACGAATGATTATATAATTTCAATTATTATAATTCAACATAAAAATAAAAAAATCAACATTTTAATTTTCTTGTAGTAATAAGTAAAAGAATTCCCCGTAACTAATTTTAGTAATTAATTTATTTTCTCTATTTAAGTACTATAAGTACTATAAAATAAATATCTCATTTATATTTATGTTACTATATTTATTATTTCGCAGTTGATCTATTTATATTCTCTGCAATTATGTGCTGGATACACACTCATTTGCTTTCACAAATTCCTGACCGAATGTCGTAGCAGCCATATAATATGTAATTCACAAATGGAGTGCCGCTCTCTGTCTGTTTGTTTGCCAGGACATAAATCAATGCATCCTGCCACAAGTTGAACATCCTGGCATTCGCCCGGGCAGATGATATTTCCACTGGCTACCCGCTTTCACCATGTCCTTTGTGCAGATTCAGATTCCGAATTGTGAGTTTTGCATTTAAAGTGCATCATTTGACATTTTGTGTGCGAGTCTTAATTGTGCGTGTGACAAGTGCATATGGTGAGTGCCCTGGCTGAAACTCACTCGACTCGTTGAGCAAATTGGAATTATAATTACATTGTGAGCACCTGTTAACAATTAGTTGACTTGCTTACTTACACTAAGCTGGCAATTATTGATTACTTTGTGTGCAAGCTGCACTTCGAATTTCAGATATTTTCATTATAGTTTTGTTAATAAAAACTAAGACTGTACGAAATTAAAACGTTTTCCTGCTCCCTTGACAAATCTGGCTACCTAAATCATGAATTTCTATTGGCTTCATCAACGAAAATATTAAACAATTGGTTCCTTAAATATACGAATTAATTTTTTAGTAAGTTAAAATATTTTAGAACATTTGTTTGCTCGTCATATAATAACCGAAACCAAACTCAGTTCTCTTTAAAGGCAAATCTTGGTTTTCTCCTATTTTATTTGTGGTTTTCCATTATTAATTGTACATATCAATTCGCAGGAAATGTGCGCCGTGCGTATCGCACTATCTGTCATAAGTTGAAGTCGTGAAAAAAGTTCCCCAAAGGCCATCAATCAACGTTGGCCAAGGCAGAGAGTCCCTGCGGAGAAATGGACTTGCAGGAGGATAACTCACTTAATGCCGACTGGACTTACTGGGTTCTGTTCCCGAATTTGATCTCCGGATGGGTGGGACTGCCACATTGCCACCAAATGCCGCTGCTGACCGCGCTGATAGCTCAGGACTTTCCCGCGGTTCACCGAGGTCAGGCGCAGTTGCTCGCGTATAGAAACCTCCGGCAGCGGCTGGTTTAGGTCGGGCAAATCGGAAAAATCTGATTCATCCCAGGGACCAGGGGTTGCCACCTTAACAATATCAGTTTTCTGTAAATAAATTCAAGTGATTACGCCTATATATACATATTATATTATATTTAAGATTTCCTCCATACGCACCTTTGGCGGTTCACATTCTTCTGCCTCCATTGAGTTCTTGCCTAGGAAGTGGTACTGCTTCTTGGTCATTAAGTACGCTTCGGTAAAAACCAGATCCACACCCTTTTCCATTTTAGCTCGACGTGATTAGTCAGATTCTTTATTTTTAAATCAGGCAACTCAACAGTAAATCCAAAGCCTGCTAGGAGATGTAAATTAATCGGAGATTCCTGACTTTGGGATCATGCAAAAAGCATGTCCATCAATCCCAAACAAATTAGCAAGGACCCGACCCTCTTACTCCCGAGTGCAGCTAAAAGCCTTTTCACCTCCGAAAATCCTCGGACCAAGGCCCCTGGATTATTTATGTAGTAAATGCAGATAAAGTTTCGTTTTTAGGGCCTCGAGCATGGACTCTTCTATGCGGGAATCCCGGACCCTTCTATGCACTTTGCTGGCGGGGCTGAAAAATAAAATTTATTTACAGTTTCCCCGGTCAGAGGTTCAGGATCCGCAGAACGAACCGAAAAACGGAAGCCCGTGGGCGGGGATTTTAAAGGGGAGTCACGTTCTGTGCGAAATGGAAATGGTTCGGAATTTACGGCAAAATACTCGTCCGACCAGAAAGTACAGCAAAACAAAAAAAAAAAAAAAACCAAATGGGCGGAGCCCTAATCGTAGCGAAAGTCTCCTGCTCTATTATTTTCCCCATCCACTATTTATTTTTTTTCGGTTGGTAGGCCTAATGAAATTTTCCTTTTATGGCAAGTGCAACCGGGCAAATTGCAGGTGAAAGCTTTTCCTGTGTTCGCCCCCGACCCCGCCCGAATGTTGTTTCGCAAAATCTCATTTTTTGTGGGTCCTTTAATTTGAGTGGCGCCCGGAACGGAACGGATGGAACGGTGGGTCCGCCGTTGGGAGCCTATCATAAATAAACAAAGGCTGTAAACCATCTGATATTCGAACGGTCCGGGCTGGTTGATGTTTCTCCTTATATTTTCAACCTTTTGCATTTTATTGCCACCTCTGGTTTGTGTCCCTTGCATATCCGATGCGTAAGTTTATTTGTCTCGGAGAAGTAACAACAGCAGCAGGTTATCCTGCGGTCTCCGGAGGACCAAAAAGTCTACTTGAATTGCGGTCAGTACAAAAAAAAAGGTGGGAGTCTTTTACTGTGGGATTTATACCTTTTCCTTAAGTTTAAAAATTAAATTTAAGTACTAGTAGGCCCTGACAACCAAGTCTGTCATTCTTAGAAGATAGGTCATGCTGGGAAAGAAAAATTTCATTTCATTTCGAACAATCGTCCGGCAAACAACATTCTCTTTTTGTACTTTCTCTGTGTTTTTGGCTTCTCTGTGTAAAAATTTGTATTAGTAAACACCATCTCAGTATCTTTTAGTATTTTCTTTACCAAAAATTGTTGTTAAAATGAGTTTAATAAATATCGTGAATATTATCAGTCGATTCTGCGTAGAGGCGCAGCCGTTAGTGCCGTCCCCGCCAAAATACATAGAATCAATACGTGATATGTTTCAATCAATATCAAAAAAACGAACTGGCATTCGCAAATCAGGTTAGTAAAAACTTTTTATATATTAATATTAATATTAATCTTTTACTTTAATATTTATAAACAGCAGTGAGGAACCCATTTTTACTAAGCGGATCCTGTGCACAAAAGGGGACAAATTTTGTGAAGAATTTAAAAAAAGGTAACCACATTCACCAACTTCTAAGCTCGCAAATGCAAAGCATTACTCTATCCTTTTGTCCAACTCTGGCGGTCAGGACACTCGTTCGTTTACCCAAGAGTCCTCGTGTTCCGAGGTACATAGTGAAGGATGAACCGAAGGATGGTAGAGAAAAGCCTTTAAAACAACCTCTGAAAGACCCGGAGCTAATAAACATTGCGATGTGCCTAAAGATAAAATGTTTGTAGTACAAAATAATTTGATATAAAGCAAACTTAAATATTGTGCAAAATAATGACGGTAAAAATCCGGTCTTTTTGTTTGGGGCTCTAATATATAATTCCAAGACTAAATATTACATTTTAATGCTTTTAAATTATACTATTTGAACTTAATGTTATCTTTAGTCCTGAAATTCCCCTGAAACCACCGTTCTTAACAACAATGTAATGTTCAACTAACCATGACTTTGCGGCAGTAAAATGCTCCGGACAAGCTGAACGCATTAAGTTTCAACTTTAACCCCAGCACTAACACACTGACGCAGGTGTGTCACTTACGCCGCCTTACCCCTAGAGCCATTACCCCTTCTCGCTAGAAAATATACTAAACCAGGGCCACCAACAAGTCAACAAAAATTTTTGTTCCGAGTTAGTTTCTATTTTTCGCTTTTTTCGACGCTGTTTAACTTTTCCTGTCACTCGTTCTATTTTTTTTTTTTGGCCACGATTTAATTTCATATTTTATGCAGTGGGGAGGGGGGAGTGGGGGTTCAAGCTGTTCTATAATGAAGCCAGCTTCTTGTAGCGGCTAAGCAGCAAAATATGACAAAATGTTGAGCCAGCGGCGCATATTTTAAGCCTTCCTCCAGAGCTTAGCAGCTACCCACAGGGACACTTAAAGAAATTGAGGTAATACTTTCAGGGAAATAATATTTTAGGGTCACAAAATTTGTTAAGTAAAATGTTCCAGAGATGTTTAATAAGCTATTAATTGAATACACACTATTTCTTAGTTTATATATTAAACAAAAAAAATTAAAATAGATACAAATATTCAGTAATAAGCTGATGTTTCGGTAAGTTACCGGATAAATTTTGAAAGTACATACTTTGATACCCTTTCAACCTTTTTCTTATATTTTTTTACCCATTCAAACAATAGTTTATATATTTTTATTCAAGTGCACCCACCCATCAAGAGTGCCCCCTTTCGGAACTCCAGGAAAATTTCCGCGTGCTGACAGCGGAAAATGTCACAAAATGTTGGCGGCGACGCTGACTTTTCTGCATGAGTCTGCTGTTTTCCTTTTTTTATTTCAGACATTTTCGGAGGCCGCCGCCGCTCTCAGACAGAGAGACGACTATGACTATCGCATTCATATTTTTGGCCTTTTACGACTTTTCATAATCTTTATGGGCGGACTGGCTGCTGGGGGGCGTGGCTCAGCGCTTTTTACAGCTCAAGGAGTTACGACGCTTATGAGTGCAATTTAAATTCAAAAGCCGCTTAAATTTATTTCGAGCCGAAGCCTTCTGCCCTGGCCTGTCGTGGCCTGCCTGCACTCACTTAAGTCAATTTTTGTGTTACAAATTTTACATTTATGACAAGCAATTTAACTTTTGCCTAATTGCGCGACATGCAAAATTGCATGCTAACTTCATGGGATCTCCTTTCTTCCTCTGTCATCTCTCCATCTGCAGGATCTGCAGGATGCCCCAAGTTGTGTGTCCTGATGGTTCATTAAATGTAACTTTTGCCTCTGTCGGCAGGCGGGGCGGCGATGAAAACTTTTTGTTCCCAGCACCAGGACGATGTCAGCAGGGGAAACTATCAGGCGGATGGAGGTTCAGGCTCAGGCTCAACTCTGGGGGTTAGCCAAATAGAATGGCTCATTAGGATAGTGCGAGAGGAACTTATTGGATTAGTTGGTGCCCTCCGACAGCCCTTGGGGCTGCGAGAAGATTTTGTCATGCGATGCCATTCGCTGTGTGTGTCTTAGGGGGAAAATATTGACATGTCCTGGCTGGTTTTTAGATGAGAAAAAGCACACATGGACAGGAAAAGTCCTTGAAGATGTTAATGTGGAAAAAGATTTAGCCAGATTAGTTTAAAGTGCAATTTTAAAAATATATTTATAGTTTCTATTTAACAAAATCAACATATTGTTGTTTTTTTTTTCATTTACATAATATAGAAAGGGATAAAGAATACAAATTTAAACGTTTTTAATTACTCAATAGTTCTTAGCAACTTTTACAAATTTTTTAAAATCAATTTCAGCCACTTTATAGTTCCCGAAAACAATATTTTTATGTTTATTAAGTTCCCAGATAAACATTTTCGCAACTAAAAGTTTTTCCGACTTTTTCGCAACAACTTTCAACCCCCTCTTCTCCTTTTCTCCCATTTATTTATGAATATTTGAATGCTTCGCAATAAAAAAATTGCAACTTTGTGAACAAGTTCAGAGTTTTGCAACTTAAAGACAACTTAAAACTTGCAAGCCCTGGCTAATCTCATTGGCCAAAACTTAAGTTTGTCTATCCGCCAATTAGCAAAAAGCAAGATTTTCATTTCGCATGCAAGTGAAGATGTCAGAGTCTCGGTTGGGAAAATGCGAAAAGATTTTTCCGGCTGCGTCAACTTGCTGCGCTTCAAGAGCTCGAAGCGTCGAAGCGGATCGACTATTGTCTTAATTTCTCCCCACGGTCTCTTTAGTGCTCAAAGTGTCGAAAGGGGGGGGGGGGGAAACGTGCGGGGGG